>LZPO01009021.1:20077-32262 GCA_001675575.1 Neotoma lepida | reverse complement strand
CACACACACACACACACACACACACACACACACCAACACACACACACACACACTTGAAAGAGTTGATTGTGAATATCCTGCATGAGTAATGTGACTCTACAATGCACTGATGTTTTATTAAATAAAAGTCACAGTGCCAGGCATGGAATATCCCCTTATGAGTGTTGGTCATAAAGGTATCATAAGCTTCCTTCCCCAAACAGTGCAGGATACTACCAATGCTCTTGGCTACCAACCAGAACTAGATGGTAAGACCACTATTACTGAAGACAATGTATTCTTTGGTTACTGGATGTAGAGAAACTTCTTCCCTACTACTTTTCATATGTTCTAGGGGGAACTTACTACTACTGATTTATCAATCGGCATGTTGGCAAGCAGTCTTCTAAATATTTATGCTTGTAACCGTAGATTAGTGCCTCTCTGTCTTAGTGAAGCTTACATTTGCATTGGGCAATGGTTAAAGCAGAGATTCATGACAGATCAAAGTGCTGGGAATAAGTGACTGTTGAGTGTTCAGCATTAACTAGAACATCTGTATTCCCTCCCCCCTCCCCCGCCACCACCAGGGCTCAATAAAGAACAGAAAGGGGACAGAAAGAACTCAAGAACTAAAGGATGTAGAAAGTGCTGCAAAACACTGCTTTCTGGAATGATATGACTGTTGTACTCACAGTGGCTGAGAAAACCTGCACAAGACCTGCATAAGAGCAAGCCTCTCAATATCTCAGCATGAGTGTGGGAGGAGGATATGAAGTCTCACCTCTAGCTGAGGAACTTCCAGCATTTATAGTTGCTATTAAAGAGAGAATCAAATAATTCTTCTTTTTCAGGGATATAGCAATTTATAAATTACTCATTACCCAGCAAATTACATTGCATTCATGCATGTACAAACAAGCTTAATTTAACTAAGTGTACTTTTTTAAGACATGAAAAATAGGAAAAGAATATATTGGGAAGAAAAAGAGTTTCAAGAGAAGTTGGGATACATTAAATATTATACATAATATACAATATCTATCTATGTGTATACACATATATACATATCCATATATAATATGAAAATATCAAAGAAAAACAAAAATTATCTTATAAAGAAAAAAGAAAGAGACATCATCTCTCCACTGAGGAATTTTACTGTCCTTTAGTTAACAAACACAAAATGTAATCCAAAGTGTGGCAGACATAACACAAAAAAGAGCCCCATGAGGCAAGTTATTCTACAGAAATGATATCTAACTGAGGCTGAAAAGATGAAAGAAGCTTAGGGGAAGAGGCATATGAAAGAGAACAGTCAACATATAGGAACTTGCAAATACAAATGCAAGGAGAGGTTTGTGTGTCAAAAATTGACCAGAATCTATGAAGCTATGGAATTAACATCTTCATTGTAAAAGGAGGTGAGGGTAGAGAGGTCATAAGAGGGGGGCATTTCAAAAGTTTGGCAGAAGGTTGATTATTGATATAAGAAGTCAAGTAAGACACAGAAGAATAAAAATGAGGGCAGGCGTGATAGTACAGAGTTGTATGAAAGAGACAGGAGATAAAGCCAACAATACTAGGCAGAGAGACTGGCCTTCTCCATTGTAAAAGAACATGGAAAACACTGCACATCCAGACCACATACATTTTTAGATCCATGATACAAAGATGGAAGAATCATCACCACTGGTGGTTCGTGTTTTCTTACTGAGTAGATTGATGGGAATAAAAACATCAAAGAGTTGTTAGGAGGAATTGGATATTTTTGAAATTGTCATTGAAGACAGTGGAAGAAACAACTGACTATTAATAAAACCAAGTCTCTTATGTATACTTATAAACCTCATCTTAACTCTTGTACATGAAGTCGCTTGAGAAATTAGAGAGGAGGGAAGCTAAGACAAAGAAAACCATTGAAGCTCAATTCAAATAAGACTTCAATTAAAACAATTAGTCAAATAAGATTGAATATTTAACCTTCCAATGCAAGAAACTAATTAAACCCTCTCAGAAAATGAAGCTTTCTTGATGTCTATTCAGCACTCAATTTCTTAGTTTCACACTAGGCTCCTGCCAATCATCAACTTATTCTTTAGTTCCTGGCAAAGGAAACTGAGGATTCTGAGAATTAATATTTCATCACAAATTCCTTATTTCCCCTTTGCTCTGAATGTGATGTCTACGAAGCCCCTTCCTCCTGCCTTCCGGAAATGCTTTCAGTGACTCTTGGGACAACTTCCATCTCTTAATTCTCTTCTTGCTCCACCACAAATGTGGACATATTTCAATGTTGTGATTTGGGAATTTTTCTTTTTTCCCATACAGTTCCAAGTATTCGTTATACATTCGGTATTTTATCATAGATTCCTCCCAAATATACAACTCAAAAAGTAAGCTTGTCAATGGCCCTTGGGTCTTTGTTTCTTAATGGCCCTTCTAGAAAGCCTGCTGTGGCTGTGCCTATGAAATTTCTAAGCCCTGCTTCTTTTAATTTGACTTTGTTTGTTAATTTGTGTCAACATTCTTCTAATTCCTTATATTTTATCTCTTCACTCACAGGCATCTCTATGATCCAACCTCAACTGATCCTTTGCTTTTTATAGCACATCTATTTGTCTGTACACTGTTGCTGCAGTCTCTCAAAAACAATTGATTGAATAATTGTAGCAGCATTTATACTTCTATTTTTCTTCCCTCAAACTCCTTCCATTCTCTCCTCTATGCTATTGTCAGAGTGATCTTCCTAAGATACAGGTATGATTGCTTTCTCATGCTTAAGATTCTTCCATGTGTAAGAGCTGTCATTTATTAAGTTCTTCATAAGTGCCTGGCCAGTTGCAAATATTATATACCCTTATACTGTGTGTCCTTCTCTCATTGCCATAATCTAAGACAGGAGCATTGTTTCTGTTGTCTTCATTTTACAACTGAGTAATGCAGGTTTCAGAGAGCAACTACTGGTACAGCCATGACTCCAACGGAGTATCTGGTTAACTTAACCAGATGGTGCCTGTGCTCCTCACCATTGCCTCCCCAGCTAGATAGGCAAGGTCAGATGCACTGGCTTCACATCTGATGTCTTCAAGATGTATCCCGAATATCCATCTATACTATTTTGTCTTACCACCACTACTCCAAGTAAGAACGAAAGTCACTACATGTCTGAAAACAAAGATAAGCAGCCCAAAGTCTTGGAGGTGCCAACACTCCAAAGAACATGACCTTAGTTTCCCAAGGGCCTTGTGGTTTTTATGGTCTGTGTAGCATCTGATTAGCTAAGTAGTAATGAATTGACAGAATACATTGTTTAATAATTTAAAAGAATTATTTTATATGTTTGGGTATTTTTGCCTGTGGAATCCAGAAAAGGGCATCAGATCCCCTCAAATTTGCACCTGGTTGTGTGCTGTCATGTGAGTGTTGGGACTCAAACCTGGATATTCTGTAAGAGCAACCAGAGGATTAACCAATTTATGTGATGAGATTTACACTCTCTTAGGAAAATCTTTGGAGTTGGAGTAAAGGAGATCATAGACATCACAGACATTACAACCAAGCACGTCATGAAGAAATAATAATTATTTGTAAGTTTCCCTATACAAAGAAACCTTCTATTAGCAGACAAATGCTAATGTATTTGCAAAGATGCATATTTTGTTGAAGTATGCTAAAGAGGTGAGTTTCAATTCATTTTTCTTCTTACTTCCGTTTATTAAATAACCCTATTTGCTTCCCTAAAGATATAGCTACTACAAATATTCATACAATGTCTCTGTATAATGTTTTGAAAACCAGGGATAAATTACAGATACACAACAACTAGGGAGCCTGAGCTCTTCCATGCTATTCATTAATTGCTGTTTGTGACAAGATACTGTCAGCTTCAGTTTACTAATTTTTCCTTGAATAGCTCCAGTTTTCTCTGCAGAAGGCTTAGGGATCACTAGGAGATCTCACCACTGGAATCAACAGTGAAGTGATGTGCTTGTCAGACATGCTGCAAAGCAGAGGGTTGTGGCTGGAAAATACAAATGAGGCCCTCAGGTTTAATCATTTAGTGAGGACATGAAAATTACCCCACCGAATTAGGTGACCCCCCCCTTTACACCTTCAACCACTTCTCTACCACTGAGGGTTTGCCATTTTCCCATGGCATCTGGATAATTACGGAATTAAGTGTTTAGGGGTGGCTTCTAGATGAATTTAGATATGGAAGCTAAAATATAAATAGCTCTCTCAACCTTATACACCTGCTTAAGGGAATTTGCAGCAAACACCTTCATAAATGACAAAGTGACTGCAGGTCTCCCGCAGCTGCTTCCGAGCCTCTTTGATGTGTTCCTTCTTTGCAGAGGGAAGGCTGACATTTATTCTTTATTTTTAATTCTATTGCTAATTCCATAGGGTGGGGTGAGGAGCCACACACCCAGATAAAAAAGAGAACAAAGGCAAAAACAACAAGTGAAGACTCCTTTCTCATTTGGGATGTCTGGGANCTGCTGCAGGGAGGGCCCACAATTGTGAGCATTATTCATCAGCTATCCATTAGACACCTGTGGGTTCCATGCAAAAGACAAGAATTCTACAACAATCACAATTTCAAGGGTGATCACAATGCTTTCATTGTGTTTTACTGCTTCTGATCAGCTTCTCTGCTGCCAGTGTGATGCTGCCATTTTTAATGAGCTTGAGAGTTAGTGGACTAACCAAAAGTCAAGCACCACAATTAGAATTTCTGATTGTATGCAGAAATGCTGCTTTCTACATTAAAAGCATGCCTGATTTGTACCATAAAATTTTACCCTTGCATCTTTTGTATTTCATCATTCTTTCACATATCTTTTAGCTATTAGTCCTTGTGAACAAGAGCCTTTGAAAGACAGAAGGTTAACATGAATACAAATGACAATTTTAAGTGGAACCTAACTTCTCGCTTTTGTAAGAGATGCATTCAGCTGTTTGTTTTTGCAGTGATACACAATCAGCAATTACAGGATCCCAAATTTATGACAGAGGAAGTTAAAAGTCTGGATACAGCAGAGTAAAAAGCACCTCTCAAGCCTGAGGTGATGTTGGGCTTTCTTGTGTTCTCAAATTATGAAGCAAAATCCTTAGGAAGACACTGTCTTATTGTCCACTCTCCTTTGTATTATACTGGATAGTTATGAAGAACCATGCCTGAATTTAGTTTGTGTTTTCCTACAGGATCAAGTAGCATAAACTAAATTTTTAGAAAAGTCAGTACTTCCCAAATAGCCCAAAAAATGTAAGATGTGTCAAAATATTTTTTTATATATGTGAGTAGCAATCAATGAGATACAAATGACTCATTGAGATGTATCTATGACTAACCCAATTAAAATTACATGCCATGAAGAATCCTCTGCTACTCCCAGAAGTACACTATTTCCTATTCTTCATTCCAAGCCAAAGGGCCAATGAGCTATCAAGAATTACTAATGAGTTAAATTTCATTCTAGTAGGTGTTTTTCTTTCCATTTTTAATTCATTCTTTTGCATACCAGTCTACTGTATTCATCAAATAAAATGTAAAATGTGTAAAATACAATTACAGAGAAACTGGCACCCATAGTTATAGCAGAGTGACTATGATCCACTACCATTCTACAGCTGATCTAATTAGTCACTCAATTCTTACCATATACATATTATTTTTAAAACTGCAGGCTACCAAAAGAGAAACATGGACACTAACCCAGCCACAAAACCCTTGACCTATAGTCTGTCCTACCTGCAAGATTGTGGTGGGGTAATAGCGGTACAAAACTTGTGGAGTGGCCAACCACTATTTGGTTTAACTGGAGGCCCACACCTGGAGACAGAGCCCATGCCTTACACTGTTGTTGGGATATATTGCATGGAAGAAGAATCTATTTTCAAAAAAAAAAGCATAGTCACTTTATAGTATTCAGAGAAGTTTTTTAACCTGGTATTATATATTTTACATGTTACTACAAACTATGAAGTATAAATTTTTTAAGTTTATGTATTTTTTAATTTTATTGTGTTTGTGAACACAAGTGCCATAACATACCTGTGGAGGTGAGGAATCAACTTGCAGGAATCCATTATTCTTTCCACATACAGATTCCAGGAATTGACTTAGGTTATCAAGCTTCATGGCAGCTGCCTTTTACCTACTGAGCTATCTCACTGGCCCAAAGTATGATTGCTCATAAAGTGACTCAGCCATGAAGCCAATTTTCTTAAACATATCTAATGAAAATTTATGAACAAAACAGGAAAGTTCCTAAATCTAGTCCAAACTCTGCTATTTGCATATTGCAGAGAGTATTTCTATAGGTATCTATGGCTCAATCAATATGCTAAGATACACTACTGGAGAGATGTCCAAGTTTGTTTTTAAGTACCATGAGGATTGGGTTTAATTCACCAAAATAGTTTCATTTTTCCTTGCCACAGTCCTTCCAACACTTTTGTAAATCAACACCTTGAAGCAACCACTATATGTTTTCTCAGTTCTTTGGGTTCATTTCTTAGTATTCTGCCTCAGGATGAGGCCCTAACCCTAGCTCAGTGTCTGGTGCCAATTCACCACTGGTTCCAGCTAGCTCCAGATTTCATAGGGCATGTTATAGCTTTGTTCTTCAATCTCATTTAGAACAAGTAGAACAACTTCCTTATATAATAGATGAGTTTCTGGATAAATTTTGCTTTAGTCTCTTCAGGCTACTATAAACAAAACAAACCAAAACCAAAACCTAGTATCTTCTGCTGTTTTTAAGATACTGAGATTATCTGGAAAAGGATGCTGATCTATGGCTACACAGGCCACAGTGCAGGGTCAGGAGATAGCATTACAGACCATTACATCAACATGGTGCTTTTCACAGAAAATGAGTGAAGACATCATTTCCAAATTGGGGGGGCCGGTATCACGGAAAGCAAATGTTGATATATTTATTTATTACCTATCTTGATAGCAAAAAATACACCTGTTCACAGGCTCCAGGACATTAATTGGAATCAACTGGCATGAAGTCTGAGGATGACGAATCTTAAGACAGAAGCTAGAATAGACAGGCGAGGGTTGGCAAGGAGAAGACGTTTGAAACAGTTTTGGCTGTTGTTTCCTTGGCAACTGAGATTGTTTTCTATTGAATAAACCAAGAGAGTTTCTGGGATTTTTTTTAACCACATTAAAAAACAGAAAAACAAATACTCTACCATGGGAAATTAGTCAAACTTCTTTTACTGTCTTAGTAAAAAGACCTAAAACAACCATTCTGTGTTTTTGAATGGTCATTGCAAATTTAATATCAGAATAATATGTGTCTGACTCAACTAACTTTTTATCCAGCGTTTTCTCTGACATTTCTCATGCTAAGTCATATCTTCCAGTGTTCTCAAAGTGTGTTTTAAAGGCTGTCCTGATCTGCACACCATTACATATCTCCAGTATGGTGTGTAACTTTTGTCAAAATGTTAATCAATTCACTATTTCTTTATTGTGAGGGTTTCACTAGGGAAAAAAATGTCAGCCAACAACAGAGTGTGCTTAGTAGCTTAACCTGATTTGCAAGTTTCTTATCTTGTGAATGGAACAGNTAGATATATACAGAATGTACAGATCACATTTTAGGCAAAAGAGAGTTTTACATACTCTCTGAACAGGTACAGAAGTCAAAACTGACATGTAGCTGAGGAAAATAGGGAAAAGCAGCTATTTTATTTAAGATTGGTTCATTACCACATAGTCCTATATTAACAAGCTGAAAATTATACAACTCTCAAATGTTTGTGAAATGTCTCAAAATCCTTGCCTTGAAAGTTCTTGATCAACGCTATCAAGATGTATGGAGGATAGACAGAAGAAATAAATGCATTTTTTTCTGTTGTTGAGAAACTCATTCATATGTAGTGTATATGTGTGAAAATATACATATCTATATGTAAATATATACATATATATTTTTTTTTATCTTTACTCAATATAAATTTCAAAGGCAACAAATGGGCTCATGAGACAAGAAGGCAGGCTGAGAATAGTNGTTTATCTCTAAGTTCCCCTGGGGAACCTAAACCAATGGTGTTTTATTCATTTATCATTTATGATAAAAAGAAAATGTTCTACCATTATGTCACATTCCTAGCCCAGTGATATTTTACGTGTATATCAGTTGTATGGGACTGCAAAAATAGGATACATAACAACACATAACACAGGTACAGGATTTCAGCACCATTAACGAAGACAATAAAAGGAAATTACAAGAGATAAGAGAAAGAGGGGAAGGCAACATTTCAAGGGGGTTGAGGAGGTGAGAATGTTTGAGGATTACATGAGAGTAAAGCAAAGAACTGGGACTTGAAAGTGGGAAAGAAATAAAGGCTTCATAAAGAATAGCTGGACTCTATTACACAGCATGATGGGCAGCCTGGCATTGGTCCCTAATCACGTTTAAAAGTAATATAATAAATAGACAAAATAAAAGACTCATTTTTAATTAAATAAACCATCTAGGGATATCCTAATATTCTGAGTGTTAACACTCAAGTGTCAATCCTTTCTTGTGTTGGCATTTATGGTCTTGAGGCTTGCAGCCATTATTCCTGATTTTTTATCATAGTCTAAACAAAAGGCTGCCAGTTGGAATACCTGTCCGACACTAGAGAGAGCTCCAAATTAGACTGCTTAAGAATATATAGGGTTTTATANTCATCAAATAGCCAAAGGAAGTGATGACAACTTCCCAAATTGTGGTTCTTATGTAAGAATGAGGAACCAAAAATCAGGAGATATTAAAGAAAAATATTAGAGAATTCAAGACAAACAAAAGAAAACTGACCTTTATGGAAACAGAACTAATTCAGGAAGCAGAAAGTGGGATAAAAATTGTAATTAATGTGCACACAGAGTAAAAAACAACATACACACATTCTTTCTCTCTCTCTCTCTCTCTCTCTCTCACACACACACACACACACACACACACACAGAGGTGAGGCAGTAATACAGAAATCAGACCTATGACATCCAGAGTAAAGGTAATAGCTTTTCTTAGAAAAAGAGCAGAGTATGTGGAATAAGAAATGACCATAATTTTTTTAAAAATATTTTTTAAATATAAAGAATGAAATTAATCTTTAGTTTCAAAGGCCTTAGAGAATAATTATGTTTTGTTTGTCATTTGTGTTTTTTTTAAGAGCCCAAGCCATTATTCATCTTTAACAAGTCAGCTTGTTAAACACTGTAGAAGAGGCAATGCAAAGATTGCAAGAGCCCAGAGACCAGAGTTTGCCATGAGACTGTGTCTCCTAGGGGTGTGAGGAGCCACACCCATAAAGCCTCACCAACATGACTGAACAAACATGAGCTGAACAAGGATAACAACCACAGTGATGCAAATGTAGATGGGAAAAGACCATGATACATCAATTCCACACAAAGAACTACAGGCAGCTAAGGAATGCTGAGAGTGAGAGAAACAATCTTCCCAGGGTTATCTACATAGCCAGCCCTGAAAACATACAGACAAGTAACACTATAGAGATTGAGCAGGTTTCAGTTAGGCATGTAACAACAACTAATGAGAAAAACACCAGATGGANTAGAGCAAGGATGGGTAAGAGGGTTTAGAGGGAGGAAATGGAATGGTAGGTGATACAATCATCATATAATCTCCAAATTAAAAATAAAGGGGGTGGAGACTCAAGCCACTATTCATATTTGGTAAGTGGAAAGCAGACTATTATCCAAAAAGGTGAGTAAAACAAGTACACACAGACAGACACAAACACATGTCTATTGAGAAACAGGCATTCAAAAAGCATACTAAAAATCAAAAGTTAATAAAACAATGCTTTAAAATACTAAAATAACACTGTTTTGAACCCAGAATTCCATTTCCAGCCAATTATCAACTAGAAGGGAGATAATGACTTTTCATTCTTATAAGATTAAATTTCATTTTACCTCCCAAGGAAGCTGAAGAGGTATTCCAGAAAAAATTAAGGAGAAAACAGAGCACAAAAGAGTCAGGAAATTATTAAATCAGCCCAGATGAACAGGAAGGAGGAATGTTAGAGTTATACTTCAGTAGTTGGCTTAGCTCTAGTCATCATACTGAGGGAAAAAGGGATGTTGGTCGTATATCTATGATGCCTCCATTGGCATTCCTGATTGGTAAATGAACTTTGCATTGATTGGTAAGCAATGATGTCCTACTTGTTATTTATAATTCTACTTCAGTTGAATGCAATAGGGCAGTCAACATAAAAAAATGAAAAGAATAAGAATTTCAATAGAGTTTATAATTTAAACAAAACTTCAGATTATGGTGAAAACACATTCCATTATCAATAAGAAAACAAAGAAAGAAAGCTGTATTTCGGAAAGTAGAAATTTTATATAAAGTAGATATGAACAAAAATTACATTATTTTAATCAGTTTGAGGTTATATTAGAATAATTAATTTGACCTTGGTGATTTTGAGTGATTGAAGAGCCATGACATTGGTAGTATAGATAATATAATCTTAATACTAAATTGTACATTAACACCAAAGTTGACGTTGTTAGAGTGAAACAGATGAGGGTGAACTACCACTTTCTGTGGCATATGGAAAGCATTAAATATTGTTACTAAAACACCACAAAATCCCCTTAAATCACTTACTGTTTGTGGAAGTTCCTTAAGTTTTTATTATAGGTATTTTTCATGTTCACTTCTTGTAAATAAGCAAAAGTCCTGAAATATAGCACAATTTGAGTTCCTAATTGGCAGCTGTAAGTCTCTGCCTGATTGACCTAGGACTCTCAAACAGCAAGGCAGACTACCAACAATCGTCATTACACACTTCCTGGGACACATTCAGAAAAATACCCAATAATCCCAGCTAATTGTTCCACCCTCTAAGGCACACCTTCGATTAGGACTATTTTAAAGATTTTTTTTTTTTTTCTGGGCTTTTTGGTGCCACACCTCAGTGAAGTCTAGACAACCCTGTAACCACTTCCACCTCAGGCAGAGGTAGAAGAACACTGCCCCTGGTGGCACANCAGAGGGACTGCTATGGCTGGTGCTAAACGGACGACAGTGTGATTGGTGAAAACACAAACCTTCGTTTTATAGGTGAGAGTCCCCATGATTGGTACAAATGTCTCTTCTCCGGTGATTAGCAGGCTGCTTCCTCACTTGGCCAGAAAGCTGGGAGACCCTTTTCTATGCTTTTTTCCCCTTAGTATTGGAACATTAGGCTCAATTAAAGGCTTCTCTGGAGTTGGCTTTTCTTGCCTGTTTCTAGCTGTGCCTCCCAAGCTGAATGAAGTAGCTGCAGAAACAGCAAAGTGGCAGCAGGGGCAAGAAGCAGCAGGCAGTAGTGACAGTATGCCAAGATGAGGACGCTGTGGGCAGGCTGACTACTTGGAAGCTGAAGATGAGGTGAAGCTGAACAGATGGCAGGCCATGCTGCGTGTCAGAGTGGCTAACTACGTAGACAGCTGCAAACGAGGTCAAGCTAAAAGAAAGTACAGAAACAATAAAAAAAAAATGGCAGAAGCTGCCTCTCACCAGCAGCAACTGTGACAGAGGCTGTCGCACCAACAAGCAGTTGAACAGTTAAAGAAGTTAGAGCAGGGACTAGAGGAGGTAGTCAGGAGTACAAAGAAGACAAGGAGCCGAGGCCCAGAAAGCAGAGGAGGCTACAAAGAGACAGAGAAGGAAAAACTACAAGACTTGGTCCCAGGAGTTTCAGAGAGTAGCCAGACATTCAGAGTCAAGCGGCTCAGACACCCCAGGCCTGAGAGCTATGACACACTNCACTACCCAGGGCTGAGGATTCTGATTAGCTGGACCTTCCCAGAGAAAACTGCAATGCTAGCTGCTGTCAAGGGCTAAGGAATCTTGTCACTCCAGATCTGCCTCAGTGCTGTAACACATGGAATTAAGGGTCTCACTGCCAGAGGTCTGAAAGAGACCTGTAACACTAAAGGGGGCTACCAGCAGCTGTCCCTTCAAACTTGCTGCTGTCAAAAACCAGAGGTTACAAAAAGCTGCCAAATCAGCAACAGAAGAGCTTCTCCTTGCCTACCCATGATTCCTATCTGTATAGAGCACAGGGTAAAGCATGGATGCCTAAGCTACAGATAAGGCGTAAACTATAAAAAACAGCTAGTCTTGACGACATAAGAGTAATTGAGAAGCTGGTCAGGGGAA
>LZPO01009020.1:0-22671 GCA_001675575.1 Neotoma lepida | reverse complement strand
TCTTATATTACTGGTCTTTTGCTTATAAATATGGTTTCTAATTTTTAGTTTTTATGGAATATTTTATATGTGTGTCTCTACATTTTTGTGCACTTGTGCTGTTTCTCAGTTTATTTTTGTTTGTATATTTATTTATTTGTGTGTTTTGTCCTTGTTTGTCACTTTTGCTTCTCTGTTTGTTGTCTTAAGAGACAGAGAAAAGGGGGCCTGAAATTGCAAGGGTGGAGAGGTGGGGAAGATCTAGCAGGAGATGAGAGAGGTGAAATCATCATTAGGATTTTTTTATGAAAATAACTTCCTTTTCTTTTTTTCAAAACAACATACAAAAATACTCATGGCTTGAATATAAAGCTACATGAAGTAAGCTTTAGATCATTTAGTTTTATCAGGCAATGATAAACACTCTAAACTTTTCTTACAGATAATTGTACATGGTTTTGCTATGGAAAAGCTAAATATTTGTATACAATTAGCATAATGTTGAATGTGAATTTTTTTATTGAAATAAAAAGTTTTTTTTTAATACAATATATTGNCATTACAGTGTACTCTCACCCAAGCCCTCCCAGAACCTTCACATTTTCCACCCATCAAAATCCTGGCCTTTTCATTCTCTGTCACTAGGATACAAATGTGCATCTGAAAATAAATAAATGAATAAAATTAGATAAAATGAAACAAACAAGAATAGACAATCAAACAAAAGAAAAGGAGCCAGAGAAAAAGTTCAAGAAACATATACAGATGTAAAGACAAACATATTCGCACACACAAAAACCCTATAAAAACACAAAATTAAAAACTATAATACATACCCACAGGGCCTGTAAGGTAAAAATAAACAACAAATAAAGCTCTGACAAAGCATTAGGAGACTTTATTTTCAATTAAAAATATTTTTATAAAAGATGTGTGCCACCACACATGGCCTGGCCTTGATGTTTAAAAGAAATACTATGACTTATCACTTTTAAAACTCAAGGGAAATGATCATATGTACTTGGTTGCTGCTAATAACTGAGGTTAGATTGAGGAACTTTCTCTTTTAACATTCAGTGCATAGATTTTATCAAATATTTTCCCACATCAAATAAGACAATATATGATTTTTGTTGCATCAGTCAGACAATACTGACAAATGCATTACTAATTTTCCCTGCTCTTTTTGGCTACAAGTATCAAAATGAGCACTATCTTCAGAGCCATTATTAGTGTATNAGGGTTGTCATCACAAAGCAGCCCACTTCAGGGGCCTGAAATAATAAATTTCCCTTTNCACACTTTTAGCATGAAGATTTGAGATCATGACATCAGTGAGTTTTTCCCACAGATGTTTTTCTTTTTTGGCTTGCAAAGACTATGTTTTTGCTTCTTCTTCATGCACACTTGTGATGAAAATTTCCTATAATGATGAAAGTTATGCTGGATAAAGGATCCCCAATATGGTCTCATAGGAACACTTTAAATCTACAAACCCCAGTAACTTATAAAGTTTCAGGAAATGATANTTCACTGGATAGGATTTGGGGAAATGACAGTTCATCTCAAGATAAATGTGACAAATAAAAATTATTTTTAAATATATTTGTAGATTTACATGCAATTGTTGAAAATAAAAAACATATTTGAANTATGTTTTATTCAATCTCCCATTAAAACAATCAGTGTACCTATCTCTAACCTCTTAATAATTCCATAAAGGACTGCAATGTTTANATTTCTATGCATTTGGGATTGTTCTTAATTNTCATACTTTAGTGAAAACATCTAATATTTAATGATGTATCTTTCCATTCAAATATGTGTGTACATGAAGAGCAATCGAGAAAGAGAGAGGGGGTAAGAGAAAGATTTAGAGAGTGAAAGAGATCATGACTCCAGTGGGAAAGCTGGAGAATAAAATGTGTGAATCCCAAGGAGTTGAATATNACATGCTGGAATCTAGGAGAATGTTTTGTCCACGTCCTGCCAGGCCCCACAGTCCCACAGCCACTTATAAAACAATTACTCAGAGACTTATATTAATTATAACTGCTTGGCCATTAGCTCAGGCTTATTACTGACTANCTCTTATACTTAAACTCAGCCTATTTCTCTTAATCTATATGTCACCATGTATTCCAGGGCTTTACCTATGTCCCATTACATGTTGCTCCTTAGGCAGCTGACTGGCATCTCCTCACTAAGCCTTCCTCTTCCCAGAATTATTTTTATCTGCTTAAATCGCCTATATTTCCTGCCTGGCTACTAGCCAATCAACATTTTATTTATCAACCAATCAGAGCAACACATATTCACAGCATACAGAAAGACATCCCCATCATTTCCCCTTTTCTTTTTATTTAAAAGGAAGCTTTTAGTGTCAATATAGTAAAATTACATAAAACAAAACAGTTACNTAGCAAGAATTACAATATGGTGTGCCAATGTGTGGCTCCCAAATTTCCAAAAGGCCTAAAAGAGTTTAAAAATGNCTTCTAAACAGAATAATGGAGCCAAAAACAGCTTCCTACTTCATGTCTCATGTGGGCTGTGAGATGCAGCAGCATTTGGGCTTGACCTGCAGCATGGTGGATTCCCACCCTGGTACACAACGGCATCTGCAAGCCACACAGCTGGATTTAGCTTTTGCTAGTACAAAAAAAGAGAGAAAAAGAAAAAAAAAAAAGGCTTCTGGGCTACGTGCTGCTGGAGTGGAGGCATAGACCCACTGTTTCCCAGAGTCCGCAGTGAGCATGGTTTCCCTCAGAGCTGGCGGTAAATGTGCTTCCGCCATGATGAAAAGCTGAGGTGGGTGGAGTCAGCAACCAAGGCTGCTGGTCCTAGCCATACTGTTTAGCAGTTTAAAATCTCTCCTGGACAGAAAAGGATTATAGATTCAGAATAAGGCAGATGTTTANATCTAAATGGTTTACATTGTGTGCAAAAATGTATGTAGGCTTGGAAAAGAG
This sequence comes from Neotoma lepida, assembly GCA_001675575.1. Classification (NCBI taxonomy): domain Eukaryota; kingdom Metazoa; phylum Chordata; class Mammalia; order Rodentia; family Cricetidae; genus Neotoma; species Neotoma lepida. Next base: position 19,720 of record LZPO01009020.1, on the reverse strand, counting down.
AAAAAAAGGAATATATGCAGTTATATAAAGAAATAGATAGTTTTAAAAAATAAAATCTTTAAAGAGATAGTAAAAGTAATAGAAAAAAATAAGCCACATAAAGATGGAAATCACAAAGAGAGTCTGGATTATATTGTCTTTGGGATTTTTAACTTCAGAGAAACATTTGATCGTAAAAGTTGCTGAATTAAATCAATATGCATATTTTAAAGGTATCTCGATTTCAAAATTTATGACTAAGGATACATTGCTTTGCAAAAGTGGCTCTGCTTTTTTTTTGTTTCCACAGAAGATGAGAATCTGTGGATTGCTTCCAGGCTAATATGGTTTGATCAGCCAAGAGCCCCTGAAAAGTCTCCGATGACATCATGGCCCAGATGATCCGACATCCAGAATGGCTTCAAGGCAACTGGCTCAGACAATGCAGCTACTCCAGTCAAGACTTGATCATAATTCTCAATTTTCTCAGGATTCCCATAAGATTGCCAGTGCCATCAACCAGCAGGAAGTAGTATGAGAAGCTATGCCCAAATTCCCAAAATACTATTTATAAATGTTTATTTTTATTTAAAAAGGGTTGATTGTAAATGCAATCTCTTTCTAAAGAAGAAAAGGAGATATAGATATGATAGGAAAAAGAGTAACAACTTGTTTAAAATGTTTTACATTGGTATAGATTTAAAGTTATTGATATAAATTTAAAGTTAATTTTATTATACTGTATTACAAATTGTTATTGGTCATAGTCAATATCATTCTAAAAGAAGAAAGGGGGGTATGATAAAATAATGTAGGATATAGATATGATAGGATAAAAGGATAGATTATTGAACCTACTTTTAAAGAGCAACAACTTATTTGAAATGTTTTATATTGCTATGGATTTTAGTTTATTGATACAAATTTAAAGTTAATTTTGTTATACTATGTATATTTTTACTCTCATTTAAGGTATTATGTTTATGTAACTCACTTAAATTGTAATGGATAATTAAGATGTACAGATTAATAATTAGTCTTCTATGATAGTCAAACTTATAGTCAGGTTAGTTAAGTTTTCTAGGTATACATAGGTATATTTCAATTAGGTAGGTAATCTTCAAACACTTCAAACATCTACATAATATGACAAACTAAAATGTTTTGAAAACTTAGATGTTCTGGACAGTGAGACATGTCTGCTCCTGGCAGTACTGATTTAGTTGAAAGAGAAAGATGGGTGTTGAAGACACTCCACATGGAGTTTATCTTCTTCTTCGCAAAAATATCCATTTGGGCAAGAAACTATTCTTGCCTGGACTGCTTGAGAAAATGTATAGACTGGACATGCAGAACTCATGGAAAAGCAACCACTGAATTTTTCAAGGCAAGATGGTCCTTCAGGTTCCTGCTTCACAGGAAAAACTGCCAGACATTCTACAGGACACAGAGAAAAGTGGCTGAGAGACTCTAGGCCTATAGGCTGAAGAATGGATGCCCCAACATTGCAGAAGAACTTTGGTAATTGTCTAGGCAGACAGCTGTCTCTGTCATTCTAGATTTTTGGAAGTTGCTTGCAATGTTCTTCCTGTTTACTTAGGTAATATTATATCCTTCTAAGGTCTTTGATGTAGTGGAAGACTAGATAGTTATAGTTTTCCTTGGTTATGATAAAAGATAAATTAGAAATGAAACTTTAGACTCACAAATATAGGATAGATAGAATATTTTCTTTAATTTTGCCAAATACAAATAGACTAGATATTGTAACTCTAATTCTTGCTAGATACATGTGTTGTTTTATATAGTTTTACTATGTTGAAGTTAAAACATTCCTTTTAAATAGAAAGAAAAGGGGAAATGATGGGGATGTCTTTCTGTATGCTGTGAATATGTGTTGCTCTGATTGGTTGATAAATAAAATGATGATTGGCCAGTAGCCAGCCAGGAAGTATAGGCAGGATAAGCAAGCAAAGAGAATTCTGGGAAGAGGAAGGTGAGTCAGGAGAGGCCAGCTGCTGCTGAAGGAACAACATGCCAGCAGACCACTAAAGCCACGGAATACATGGCAACATATAGATTAATAGAAATGGGCTCAGTTTAAGTATAAGATCTAATCAGTAATAAGCCTGAGCTAATGGCCAAGCAGTTATAATTAATATAAGCCTCTGAATAATTATTTTATAAGCGGCTATGGGACCATGGGCCTGGTGGGACCCTGACAAAACTTTCTCTTACACTGCAATCTCTGACTAACAGAATCCTTCAACTCACAACGGCTTCCATTGTGCTTTGGGACTTTCATTTACTTTAACAAAAGNACATTTAACCATAGAAGCAGCATTTGAAATTTGTACAGATGTTTTTTTTTGTTGTTGTTGTTGTTCTACAATTATTTAACCAGCTAATGAAGCAAAATCTGTATACAAATTTTCTTTTCAACATTTTTCTTAAGTAAGTGCGAAAAAATCTCTTTTCTCTGCCTTCAAAAGTTAGACACAAGAATATATTGAACACATCTTGCATGGTATTCACTTGATTAAGTTATAAAAATACAGAAAGGTAGACAAAATTTAATTAGAGTGAGATTAGCACGGAAATAAGGTTACAATCATTCTGTAANTATTGTTAAGCATTTGTGTTAAATAGAACCCTTCAGAGGTCAGGAATAACACAAAGTGTTTTAGTAGTGAGTGCATCTTAAGGGAGAACAAAGAGACAAGCAGAGAGATTGAGTTCTATGTGGCTTCTTGGATTGATAACGTTCCCTTATTCAAATTCTTATACAATTTTGACACAACATTTCATCATATATTCATGTTAATTTATGTTAACACTCCTAAACCTACAAATTATGTGGTAGTGCTTGTACTTCCCACTGTCTCTAGATAAATCTTGATACCTTCAACAAAGCCAGTGAAGCTTAGTGAAGCTTAGCACTCAATGACCCTCAGGAACACCAGTACCCTTCACCCCTTGAGTTGCTCTCCAGCTGCTTGGCCAGCTTTAATTTTTAATGAAGTGCTTTTCACTCATGAACGCCAGATGATATGTACAAGATTATGAAATCAGCTGACTTTCTATTACAGCTCAGAGGTTCATGAAGAGCTTTGCCTAATGCTAGAAGCCACAGAGGTCTATGACTGTCAATGTCTAAGCCACTGAAGTGATTTCAAGAGGCTCATTTCTACTTAAATTTTCTCCACCAAATTCAACTAAGGTATGACACAGACTAGTAATTTTTATGCTGAGCCTTAAAAAGAAACAAAAGCAAATGAAATAGGGTTGGAGACAAAGCTCTGTTGTTAAAGTGTTTACCTTAAAGTTATAAAGACAAATTCAATTTCCAAAAAGCACTTGTTAAAAGAGAAGCAGAGTTTTAAGGTTCAGGAGCATACCCATACTCCAGCCCAGCTCGGGTGAGCTATTCGAGATTAGAGTGTACATCTGCCTTAGTTACAGTGATTATTGCTGTGATGAGACATCATGACCAAAAGGACCTTTGAGAGTAAACCTATCCTATGCCACAGTCCCTTGAGGGAAGCCATAGTAGGAAATNCGACCAGGCAGGAACCTGGAGGCAGGAGCTAAGGCAGAGGTCATGGAGAAATGCTGCTTACTGGCTTGTTCCCCATGGCCTGTTCAATGTTATTTCTTATAGAAGCCAGAAGTGACAGCATCTGTAATGGGCTAGGCCCTTGCTTATCAATCACTAATGAAGAGAATTCCCTACAGGCCTGCCTACAGCCTGAATTTATGGAGGCTTTTATTCTTCAATTAAGATTTTTTTTTTCTTCTCAGATGACACAAGCCTGTGTCAAGTTGACATAAAAGTATCCAGGACAACACCACGTTTACGTGAGGACCTGCTTACCATTTGATGCCACCCAGCAACACACACACACACACACACACACACACACACACACACACACGTGTGCGCTCGCGCATGAACACCGGATTGTTCAACAAGATCTAAGGGTCAGCTTCCCCTCATTCTTTTTGATTCCCTCTACAGTACTTCCTTTTTTATACAGCATGTGAGGTCAACAGAGCAAGCCACCTCTACCTCTCACTGTTCCAACTTATTTTTTCCTTCTTTTCTCTATATAATGTCATTTTAAATTTATTTCTCTAAAACGATAGATGTTACCCTAGTTTAGTGAATCTCAATGTCTGGAGAAATGAGACTGAGACAGTTCTACCTCAATCACACACATACATGTAATTCTCGCTTTCAGTCTACATTTAACTAACCCCAGCACCTTTTGTGATACCCCACAACTTTCTGTCTTTTATTCTACCATTCCTCCTTCTATGCATGCCTCTTTCATCTATTTCATGTTTAGCAATCTACTGTTAACCACTAATCCTACCATGATATCTTTCTTCTGANAAATCTGCACTCATATACACAATTAATAACCTACTAATATACACAATATTATTAGAGACCCCTAAAGAATTGGTGCTGAAGGAAAGAAAGAGTGTTCTGTAGTCAAGTCATACTTTGTTTTAATAGTGAGTCCGTTGTTGAAAAGTAAGTCTAGTTGCAAACAGTACTAAACTCACAATGAGAGATGGAAGGATAAAGTCTAGAGTTCTGAAAAACAATGTAAAAGAAGAAAGCATTAATTTAGCCCCAGTACAATGATGTCTCTCCTGAATACTGTAAACACCTCCAGCACAAGTAGTAAATTGACCTGAATTTAAAAAATAACAGCAACAAAAATTTTAATAATTTAATCTCAGAAAGGAATGTTACACCTCTTCAAAAACACAAGGAACATAAAAATATAGACAACTTGTCTTTTTCAAAATTTGTCAATTATCTTGGTATTAAATAATCCATTTGGGGTCTCTTCCCTGCAACAGACTATATATTCCACTCTCAGTATTATTTGGTTTTCTACAGTTATTTTCTAGGGTTAAGGCCCCTGTAACATGAATCTTAAAAGATCTTATTAATAAAAACAAAGCCGGAGCCAGGTATTAGTGTGAATGGTGAAAGATCAGAGAAGCAGAACAAGCTACAGCTAACCTCACCTTGACAACTCCTCAGCTGATCCTGTTTCCACAAATCCTCAGACTGAAAGCATCTGAGTCCTCACCGAAATGTATCTCAGCTGAACTTCTTAAAAGCCTAAAAGCTTAAAAAGNTATAGTTCCTGGTCCTCACGCCTTATATACCTTTTTGCTTCCTGACATCACTTCCTGGGATTAAAGGTATGTATCACCATACCTAGTTGTTTCCAGTGTGGCCTTGAACTCATAGAGATCCGGATGGATCTCTGCCTCCCAAGTTGTAGGATTAAAGGTGTGTGTGCCACCATTTTTTGGCCTCTATGTCAATCTAGTGGTTGTTCTGTTCTCTTACCCCAGATAAGTTTATTAGGCTGCACAAGATATTGGGGGACACAATATCACCACATTGAGAAGCAAGAAAACAAGATATTCCACAAAGAGGGCACAGCAAACACTTCAGATGTTATGCTGATGACAGGACAATGAAACGGAGACTTGAAGTGTTCACTGGATTGTATAGAGTACCAGTATTGATTTTCTTTACAACTTCCTGTAGGTGGACTTTTCTTTCCCACTCACCAGTTTCCAAATAATCAACAGGGATATTCAAGACTAATTACAAATGCTTGGTCAATAGCTCAGGCTTGTTACTAGTTAACTCTTACATTTAAATTAATCAATATTTCACATCTATGCTTTGCCACGTGGCTAGGTACCTTTTCTCAGTATGACATGCCCATTTTGCTTCTTTCTGCATTTGTTTCTGACCACAGACTCTGCCTTTCTCCTTCCTAGCATTTTCTGTTTGGATCACCCACCTAACCTTATTCTGCTCAGCTATTGGATAGTCAGCTTCTTTATTAAACCAATCACAGTGACTTATATTCACATAGTATATAGGAATATTACACAATTTCCAGTGGTGAAAAGAAAAGGAGTGGAAGTGGGGGTTATAGAAAATACATTCCAAAAGTGTGAGCAGAGTCAGTTAAAGCAGCAACTCTAGGGAAGTCCAGTAAAGAGTAATAGGACCTCAGGTTAAAGGGGCATGAAGGGTTTGTGATATGTCTCAGTGGCTATAGGCACTTGCCACCACGCCTATATCTTGAGTTCACTCCCTTGGACCTTCAGAGGTTGAAAGAAAGAGCCCACTCTGCATGTTGTCCTTTGACCTCCANGTGCATATTCCCAAACCCAGCAAATAAATATATTTTTTAAATAAAAATAAGTCAGGGACCAAGGCCTTATATCTGACACAAAGGTAGTTTAAACAAAGGTAGCTTGGCACAACTAGGTAGTTTAAACAAATTGTTTCTCTTCCATACACTTTAATTTTCATCAATGATACATGATTCAGTTAGACAGATCACATAGCTTGAGACAATTATTAGAAGTCTGCTATGCATAGTTCATACAAATATCACTGTAATATATTAACTGGTGTCATTACAATCCTTAAACATATTTCCATGTGTAAATTTAATACATTTAAAAAAATTATATAAATATATACATTTAAAAAAATTATATAAATATATATTTCCTGTATATCTATATGTATTTTGCCTTCATATATGTATGCATACTATATGCATACTGATAACCCTGGGGCAAGAAGAAGGCATTAAGTATTGTGAAATTGGATTTACAGATGGTTGTGAGCCACTATGGGGTTGACATGCTTCAAATTTCTGAGCTATTTCTTTAGTTCCTTTACTCACTAATTTTTGAGGGTTCTGTTACAAACATCAAGTTATTGTGTATATTTTCTGGTAATTCACCTTAAATAAGATGTAACTTGTCCCTAATGCTTCTTCACAGAAAAATACATTGGCTTGTCTACTGAATATTGAAACTCCCTTAAAATCCTCTTAGTTGGAAACTGAAGACTTGCTGATTGTAAGGCAAATTCACAGGTTCATGTGTTTCTAAATAAGTTTCATGCTAGGGAGGAATTTTATTTATTACGGTTCAACATGGCAGGCAGAGTGACTATGGGCCTGGCTAGATGCCAGTGCTTGGATACAAACAGCTTCAAGTCCATGGCTGCATAGAGGTTCATCATGTGACCTTGCCTCTCTGGTTTTTCCTCCAGCTTGTGTATCTAGTAAAAGAACCCTAGAGGCTAGCAGTATAAGTGGCTTTGTACTTTTGTTGAGTTTCACTGGCTATTAAAAGGGCAATCCAAGTATCTTGTTTCTATTTGCACATCATGATATGGCCCCAAGTAATATCTTTTTCAATTAATTATTGCCAGAAGTCTTGTTCTAGAACATCTTTTATTTATAAGCACCTCTGATGTTGCTGCCTCAGGAGGGGGATTTATTAGAAATGAATTCAGGAAGGTGTCTCTTTGAGGTGTTTGACAGTTTTTGACGGCTTTATTGCAATTTTATCCTGGTTCCTTTATATTTTTTAAAATGCCTTCAGTGATATGGGGTTCTTAATAATGGTGGACAATTTTTTTAAAAAAAATTATTAATTAATCTTATTTAAGAACTGAGGCCACAATTGCAGTTTAAGGTAAAAGATATGTTTATATCTCTGATGTGGTTCATTAGCTTATGCATTGATAAAGAGGAAGAAGAATAGCAAGGACCATATATAATATTCTACATTTACATATTACCCACATATTTACTTAGAATTATTTATATTATGTGCATAATGCATATATGCTCCACATCATTTCCCTGGTCCAAGAAGCATAGATTTGATATACAATTCCATGTTCCTGACTTGGGCTGTTATTTAATTTCAGTACTTCTAAATCATGGGTTTAATGATAAGTGATTACTTCATAGATAATATTTGAAATTTAAATAAGTAAATAAATACAGCAATGTATAGATGTATTTGGCACATAATAACTACACTAAAAGTTTTGGGTGAATTTATGAGATTTAGTAACTTCTACCAATATTTTATTTAACATATTTCTCTTTCTTTTCTTTTCTTTTTCTTTTTTTTATTTTTTTACTTTTTATTGATTCCTTGTAGATTTCACATCATGCATCCCAATCCCATTCATCTCCCTGTCCCTCTACATCTGCCTTCTGCCCCTGCAACCTCTTCCTAAAAACAAGAAAGGCGGGAGGAGGGAAGAGGGAGGATCTGTGATTGGTATGTAAAATGAATTAAAAAAAATTTAATAAAAAATTTAAAAATTCAAAGTCAACAAAACACCTAAAACTTACAAAGAAAAATTTAAAAGAAAAAATTCTCAGCGTGGCAGCTGCAGCGTGCCACAGTGTATCCTTTAGTCCACACATCTTTATTTTCAGTGTTCACTGCAATGAGTCATTGATCTGGTTTGAGGCCTCTGGCTCCTGCTAGACCCTCATTGTGATTCCTCTTGGACATCCTGCTGTTGCCCTGTGTCATGGAGATCCTGCAGCTCTTGATCAGCAGGACCTGCCTTTTCATGTGCTCTAGAAGATCATAGGTCGGTTGGATGTTGGGGTAAGCCAACTCATAGCTGTGGAAACTGGGTTGGTCAGCCCACCAGCACTAGCTCATCCTCACCATCAGAGCGCGCTCTCACTGCTCTGGCTAGCTCACTATGCAGTAAGCAACAAGGGGTAGGCTAGGTCTCAATCTCTCCTGCTCCAGGGTCTGGCTCACTCACACCTACACAACCAGGGCCAGCTCTAATGTATTGCCCAAGTGAGGTAAAGGGCCCACTATCCCAAGCGCTGCAGCTGGTGAGAGGCAGGGCCAGCCAGCTCGCCCACTCTCATGCCCCGGAAGCTATTCTCCCACCTGGTACACGTTGCAAGGGAGGGACAAGGAGCGGGTCCATCTCTTCATCCATGCCTCCACCTGAAAGAAGAGTAGCTGGGCCAAGTCTCCCATGCTTATTCCCCTCAGGGCCTGCTCACTCACACCCACAACGGGGTCTGCTCTGTTGTGCTACCCAGGTAAATGAAGTGCAGAGTCTGTTCTCCCTTAACAACATCTATAGTTTTGTAGTTCACGATTGCCTGAAACTGACAATATAGGCCAGGCTTGCTCATGCCTATAGCTATTCTTCTGCCTCAGTTTCGCTGAGATTTTGCTCAGTTTCTCAGATCAATTAGTGTTGAGAATTTATGTCTGAAGTGCCATATGTGACATGAATATCAATTCTTTTCTTATTATTTCGTAGATAATGCCATGAAACAATATTTTTATAATTTGAGGGATTTTAGAATGAACAATCATTTTGAGGAAAATTTGTATATTTATATGCGTATATTAATGTCTATGTGTGCATATAATAATAAATATGCACACACACATATGTATATACATATATATTATGTATTGACATTTTTTAAGACTATTTCTCCTGGTTTCAAAATGATCAGCTCTGAGAACATACATACAAGTAACATTATGCAGACTTAGCAGATTTTATTTGTCTATTTAGGAATATCCAAATAATTATAGATACATATATGTTTGTAACAACAACTAAAGAAAAAGAGGCCTTCAGTTTGGTAGAGAGCAAGACAGAACAGATGAGGGAGTTTAGAAGGAAGAAATGATGCAATTATTATATCACCTCAAATAGAACTATGTTAAAAAAATCTTTGAGAGTATTATACATGAACATAGTATGTTTTGAACATATCCAACATCATCCCCTGTCCTCCATGCCCTCCCATACCAATCCAAACACTTACCCTTCCCAACTTGCTGTAATCATTTTAACCCCGTTGAGTCTACTCAGTGTTGCCAGTATGTGGGTGAGTGCAGATCATCTAACGAACATAAATACCGTATCATGAGTAACAAAATGTGACTCCCCCCAGTGGCCATCTATTGCCACTATCTTCTCAGTTAGGGGTTGACTTGTTTACACCTCCTCATCTGGCATCTTGGTTCACTTGACCTTGTACAGGTAATAATTAAAAAAAAATTAGACATAAAATTACAAAATAAAAATAGGAATTTTTAAAAGTACCCAATTGCTTGAAAGTTTATAGTCTCACTATAGATTCATACAGGAGATCATGATAAATCACTCTAACCAACAGTAGTTAGAGTCAGCACCTAAACTAATCTGTTAGTTTACTAACCATAATCTTACTCAATATTAAAAGTGATGCAATATTTTTAATTTATATTTTAGTACTAAATAAATAAAAATTCATTTATAACATAGAATATACGATGCATTTTGCTTTAAATATGTATAATTTTGTTGATCTATATATCTTAGATGAAATAACAGCAAATATAAATTTCAAGTCTCCTGTTTTCATTTATTATTGTTACAGAAATATATACATAGAGATTCAGATGCCATTTTTCATTGTAATAAAGGTATTAAAATCATATGAACTTATTCTTTTGATTCTTTGTAGATTAAACATTAATTCCAAGTGATTTCCATTCAATAATGACTAGGATAACATCATACTCTCAGGTCACCTATGGCCTCTTCTGTTGCATGCCTTTCATTGCTGAGCATGTCTGTCATTGACTCAAATATGTTATCCAAATATGCTATCCACTTACATTCCTATACGAAATAGGAGACATCTGTTCTCTTCCACATGATATTTATTTTTAAACTTTCATGTTCACCATAAAAATATTATCTTAAATTTTCTTAATGTAATAAAATTTTTGTAAAGTTCAAAATTCCAGCTTATTAATATGCTCATTACCTTTGATTAAACATAATCCTAACCACTCATTTTTATTGTATCCACATATATCGTTAAATATTGCATTCAAAATATCTTTTCATGGTGCTTACATTGGTGCTCTCAGAACTAGAGAGATTCTGGCTCTATACCAGATCCTGCACTACTGGCCTTTCTCTCAAGGAACAGGGACATTCTGAAATAGCCATAAGAATTTTACCATCATAGAGAATTTGTAAGGACTTTTACTATAGTCATATATGCAAAACAGGTGTTAAACTATATGTTCGCTGGCACAGTTAATTTGTCGGAAAGCCTTAAATAGTATATCATGATTGACAAAAAAATCTTCATTGTTTTGTCAAAATTTGGACTTCATTGATCTTTGTTGTGATTATCTTGACATGCTGTTGTCTAGATGAAGCTGGGACTGAAATGAGCATACTACCTGTCCTCTGTCATATGAAATTTACTCCCTAGTCATCAGACATATGGGTTGAAACATTTAATATCTGCATGAAGAAGGCTCAGAAGATTTTAGCCTGGATGCTACAAGAGTTGTGTGGTACATTATTGGGACATATTGCTACCTATCTTTTAAGCAGAACTTCAATTTCTTCATTTCTTTCCATTGATATGTGCCAATTCAGAATTTGTCCCTCTTTGCTCCTTCACCAAATTTTAATTCACCTTTATTCTGCACTTTTCCACCATGGATGGGGTATACCAATTTTGATAACCTTTTTAATGTTTCTAATTCTGCTCTCATTTATGTACTTAAAATTATGTTCTACAAGTTCCTTTCTAAAATAGGTATTTTTCACTGGAAAATTGTGTCCTTAGTACCTTTGAGGGGACCTGTGTTTTATTAATATTTTTAGCCCCATGAAATACTCAGCAGTACTGACAGTTGTCCTACTAATAGCCTTGAGATTTGCAGTTCATTTTTTTGTTTTATTTTTTTTAATTTTATTTATTGATTAATTGATTGATTGATATCTGTGTGTACAAATATGAGTGTATCTGCATCTATATGTGATCATTGTATTCTTTCTTTTGCTTTTTTTTCTGTTCATTTGTTTTTCTCTTCAGGTTTGTTTTTTATTCTATTTTATTTTATTTTTATTTCTTTTCTTTCTCATTTTTTAATATGTCAATTTGTTTTCTAATGAGAAAAATCAAGAAAGTGTCTGGATTTTGGTAGGTAAGGAAGTAGGGATGATCTAGGAGGAGTTGGAGAGTAGCATTAATTAGAATATTTTATATAAACAACCTATTTTCCATAAAAAGTAAAAAGTAGGCCTTTTCCATGAAAAATAAATAAATAAAATATAACAAAATATGTGAAACATTACAAAAATAAAAACTCTAATTCTACTCTGAATTGTACTTGATAGTCACCTGACACCTGACTTTTGTGTATACTATCTAGTGCTGGGCATGGGGCCTGTCCTTAAGTGTGGTTTGTATATTCAGTGAGACTCTATTGAGGAAAACTAATATTTCCTTGGAAAGCAGTTATCAATTGGAGATAGATTGCAGTGACTGAAATTACCAACTCCTTCATGTGTGTATGTGTGTGTTTGTAATTTTTTATGTTTCTAATGACTTATGGATGAAAAATACCTGGGAACTTAATATTGGAGGTGGTTTGTTTTTCCAGTAGAGATTTCCAAAAGTCAAAATGAATGGTCTCATTTATTCCACCTTATTTGTATTCTTGTGTCACTACGTTGCTACTTTTATGAATATTTCTGCAACAGAGATATACCTTTGTGTCAGTGGATTACCTAACATGTAGAAGACCTGTGTTCAATCCCCAGAAACACACAAAACCAACACAATAGGAAATAGCCCAAAGTAAAAACATCCCAGAGAGTCCTGTCTTCACAATTTCTTTTTCTTTTAAATACAATGCAACAGAGGTGTGAGATATACATTAAGGTTAGTCTATTACAATAAATAAAAACATGTGGGACTGTATTGGGCAGCAGTTCCAGCTTTGACCTGGAAGCACAACCCCTAGTGAGGCTTCTGGTAACTGCCATGCCTACCTAGGACCTCCCCCTGGGGCTGGCCAAGACAGGAGCCTTTAAGACCAGAGATCCATCCATGCCAGCTCTCTTGGTTTCTGTATCCTGGACACTGGCTGGTAGACCAAGCAGAGTTCTCCAGAGAACATCACTGGACTGCACATCACCTCTCCTGGACTCTGTAACCAACCCCTTTACTTGCTGTAAGTTGCCCTAAATAAACCTTCTGTTAACTACGTGGACTTGCCTTAATCATTTCCCCATTTATGGGACAATGAATATATTAAGTTGCTCCAGTATAGTAACTATATTACTAAGCATGCTATATGTGTCTTATAACATGTTTGAACTTCAAGTATTCACAAAAATATATGTTAAAAGAAAATAAATACAAAAGGGCATGAGGATATTCAATGTCTTCATAGCTTGTGTGTTACATTAGTTTAACTTGATGGGATGACTGAAAAACTGAATATTCTCCAAGTATTTTAGACTTCTTAATAGCACCCATTCATTTTCTGTCACTAATTTGCTGCAAGTATTATTTCTGGAGAAGATGTATGATCCAAATGAGCATCTATGCTTGCCTACTACTATAGGCTACACTGGATCACATCTTGACAGCTAAAATCATAATAAATGTAGAGTAAGGTATACTTTCATTTGTTATTATTAGAGAATGAAATTGTCTGTGTCTTTTTATTATCTCCTACTTCATATATTTCAAATTATCAGAAATTATATAATCTATGAAAAATATTTTAGGTACTTGCATTGTTGCTGATATTTTAATATTGAAAGAAATTTAAAAATTAGAATTATTACAGTTTCACTCGAAATTGTTAACAAAATCAATTATTATGTTTGCCTAGGGTGATAGGTTTTACATTTTTTGAAATTTAAGTGTTAAATGCTGAACTTTTTCTAATTTCATGAAATTGTACAAGTAACACTATCCAACAGCAGAAAGTATACTTCATATAGGCTGTTTTCAAATAACTTACATCTTTCTGATTTTCCTCTGTGTGTACTAGATGCCAACTTTTCATTCCCTTGTTTTTACAGTAATTCTTTAATTTACTTTGAATTGTCTAGTGTCTTTTCTTCACATTAAGGGGATTTCTAGTGATTATTCTTGTCTGACTTCAGAAAACTATGTCCCAGAAAGATTTTCAGATGTTTCATGTGTTGGGTGGTATTTCGAAACATTGCTTGAAGCATTTTATAACTCTCAACATAGCAGGACCCATTGAACTCTACAGAAGTTTTTTGCTTAGTGTTCTACATCTCTCTGATGGTAAGAGCACTGAAACTACTTGTTTACAATACGTGTATATTCCAGCCACAATATCTATAGCATGCAACTGTAAAATAAGGTACTGAAAAGAAAAATAAATAAATTCAAAGTTAATATTTCTTCCAAAATAAACAATTAACAGACATGAGCATGAAATTGCACTTGTGTTCACGATGAGAGTTTTTAAAACTCTCTTCTGCTTTTTCTGTTGCTTTAGGAAGAAATGTATCCTTTCCACATGTGAATCTTGGAATTTGAATTATGCGGTAAGGTATTACTCCATTAAATACAAGTGAAGGTATAAGAGCTGCACTAGTTACTGAGAGAAAAAAATGCCTGGATCCCAACAGCAAAGCAACATTTTGGCTCTTTCTTGCCATTCTAGTAAAATTCTGTCATTTTGAGTAGAAAAGCATATTGATTTAAATCTTCATATTAATTTAACATTCAATATTTTTAACTAGTAATATTCCACATTGTGATAGTTGCAACCAAAAACCTAATAAGTGAGCCAATAATGAAATTGTTAAGACATATTTACAATTAATAGCTTTACATAGTCTTTTACCTGACATGTATAAATATCAATGTTTTACACATTTATTTTTATCATAAAATTGCAACTGAGAACTTAAAAAACAGTAACTCCTTTACTTTAGAGCAATTCTGCCCCTGTGAAAACTCTAAAAGTAATAATAAAGCTTGGGTGGAGAAACTGCTAGCTTTCTTCAGTTTCCTCATGCTGGCTGGCTGCCTTACTTTTGGAGCCCTCCATAGAGCTCCTAGCAACCATTTCTTTCTCTCCCTGTAGAGACAAAAGACAAAGTACTACCATACTTGGTCGTGTCTTTATATTGTCTATGCTTTGAGTATAATAGCTGCATTCTTACAAGAAAGTGGGCTAAAATGGATCTACATGAATAAAATATCCGACCTGCTGCATGGTATTATTTCACTTGGAACTGCTTTGAAAATTTTTGATGCTTCATTAGAGGATTGACTGAAAGAATTTGCTGAAATAATAATAGAGTGTAAAGAAACACCGCTTTTATTCCCTGTCAGCTTTGCATGGAGGTATGCACCTTATTAGGATAGCAAAGGTGATTTGTTTTATAGAGGCCCTGCTGTGAATCCTATTAAAATAAAAAAAATACTTAGGTGATTTTAATAGGATTGTTGTTTAAGTATCTTAATTTGAATTATTTCGGTTATTTCTGGAACATTGCAAGTGGATATGATTTATTTGTTGTCTTGAAGTAAAAATAATAATCATTTACATCTGTAGACTTATTACTTTATTAAGAACACCTCTTTTAAAATGCCTGGTCATTCATTATGACACATACATCCTCTCCATATCAAGGCACCATAATGATGAAAGCAACTCAACTACACTTCTCAAGCATTCCACAGCAGGAGTGAAGCACCCCCCCATCTTTTCAACTCCTTCCTTGTAGAATTACAAGTTCCAACGCTTTCATGTCAGTTACTTGCTGACTAAAGTGCACTTAGTATTTATTGAATTTTCTCCAATTTAAATCTTCTTAAAGCGCATTTCCTTATTTATATAATTTATAAAATACATGGTGTTCCATTTCTAACACTTTTCATATGCCCTAAAATTCTTATTACTATGTACTGAAATGTAAAATTCAGAGTCTGCAAGATTCTGAGTCTGGTAATTAATCATTCTTATTAACTTGTTTTCAGAAAAGCCACACAGGGATACCTTCTAATATCATTTTAATCTACTTGCATTAATTTAAAAGGCTCTATACAAACAGTCCATGCATCTTAGCATGCTTTTTCTAATATTGCCCATTACTTCTTTTAATATCCTGCAAAAGTTCCTCATGTCTTTATTCATATGCTACTGCTTTCCTCACATTCCACTAATTGGTTTGTTTCACATTTTAAACGGGAGGTCTTCGCGGACATTACTAGGCAACATGGTCCTTGTATCTCTGGTGTTTTCTTCTCTCTGGCAACTGTGGTGCCTCCTGCATGTGAGTCCCTCTACCTGCTTACAGGACCCAAGTCGTTGCGCTGAACTACTCAAAGACTTGACTTCTGAATGTACCTTCTCTGTTGCTCTTGTTTTCCCCTGCCCAAGTAGTCATCCAATCTGGTGACAAACATTCTCTGTCAATCAATTTATGCTTTATATTGTTCTTTATAAAATGCAAAATAGATTCTTAAACCTCGATTTCAAGAGTTCTGATTTAGATAGGAATCATGGAAGACTCTTCATAAAATGAGATTTATCACTCAGCATCTGGAAAATGCTTCTAAGAAGACATCAGCTAAAATACTAATTGCACTGTCTCTAGGAATTTCCTGGACAACAAGTAATTATAATGCTGATTTCAACTCCCATTGTTTGTATTTCCTCTTGAATTGTATAAATTTTATTTCCACTGTCCAGTGAAATATCTTCACCGATATCTATTAACTATTGTTGCATTTGTTAATTGACTCAGTCTAATTATTTTTCTAATTTTTCATCTAATAACTCATGAGTCTTGTTTGACTCATTGCATAATTTTGAACAGCATCTAATTTCCCTGCTTGCTTCTTGGTTGTTCTGTTTTCCTCACTTGTCACATATCTTACTTTTGTGGTTTGTATGCATTGGCATGTGTCTGACATTTAAACTTCAGTGCTCCCAACTTTTATCCTTTCAGCTTTTGAAGAGGTAACACCAAATCTCTTACAGTTAAATATTATTATGTCCAAGATTATTTTGCCTTTACATCTTCATTTCTGACACTGTGTCTAAGCACATTATTGTAGTCAAAATCCCTAAAATGCTTCATTACTTGCTCATCTCTTAGATATCTTAACATGTCTAAAACTTCTTCTGACTTTTCTATTCATTCTGTTTTCTGACCTCAGAGGAGCACATCCTTATTTCCCATTTGTTCACGTTAAACTAAAAAGTAGATTAAGTTATAATTTACCTTTCTTCCTCTTTTGAATTTATCAACAAATCTAGCACAGTATATCTTCAAAATATATATGGAGGGCCAGCAAATTGTTCAGTGGGTAAAGACATTTGTAAGCAAGTTTGATGTCCAGAGTTCAGTCTCCAGAACAACGTAGTGAAACGAGAGAACCAACTCCACATATCTGCCCTTCTACATGCATGCCCATATACATACATACACAATATACAGTAAACAAATGTAATAATTAAGAAATATAAAAAGCCTAATTTTGTCACTACCTCCTTCTCTATCCCCCATAATACTATGAATGCAATGTAACAGTAGTCTAAACTTTTGGTTTTCTGCTTCTCTAATGGATATCTAATGACTGCTATAAAAAGAATCTTATAAATCCTGAGATTACCTTACAACTCACCCTGGAATGACTCATAGTCTTTGAATAGGATCTAAAGGAAGTTGACCCCGAGCTTCTATAGTAGCTTGTTGCAATTGCTAAACTAATTTCTATGTGTCTACTTGTTGACACCATGTGTTTTTGTTTGTTTGTTTGTTTCTGTATTCTGCTAAAATGTTCTTTCTTACTTGTTCATTCAAAAACTGATTATTGAGATTTTTATTGTAGCATAGCAAAATTCTGTTTGCTTATGATAAATTCAATTAATAAAGAAACAGAATAACAAGAATTTGTGGCGCTTCTCTTAGATAGAAGAAATCATAAACACAGCAAATCTTAATATTAAATATTGCTTTAGAATATGTTTTGGTCCTAAAACATGAATGTACAGAAGGGTACAGAAAATAAAATAAAATTTTACTTTCCAAGAGATATACATAACTCATTCATTGTTTTAACAAATCTTAAGTTTTTTTTTTCCCACAACACTGGGTTTTTTGTGACCCTCTATAGATTTATCCATTCCCTTCACAACTCCCTTTGTAGAAAGAGGACTTTATTTTTGCCGTAGAATATATGAGCACTGGCATAATGTATATTTATCTGAGTACTTGATTTTTATATCTATTTCCCTGAAAAGACATGATTATACAGTCAAGGTCTGTTTGTGTGTTTCTTAAACTTTAACACTCCTGTGTTTCTAGTATATAGAAAAAAAAACAACTTATATTTTCCATACAGGACATACAGAGTTTTAAACTTTAATGATGTTAATAATTCAATTTTATACTCTATTGAACATGCTTTCAAGAATGTGAATGAAATAAATTTTAGGCACACTAAATACCGGAACGATAAGGGCTGTGGTGATGGCTGCTCTTGCTGAACACACACAGTTGTTCATAATGTAACTCTAGTTCCATGGTATCCTATGCCTTCTTCTGGCCTCTTGCCAACATCTGGTGTACACACATTCATGCAGGCAGACACATGCACACACACACACACACACACACACACACACACACACACACACACACACAATTGGTGGGTCACCAAAACTCTGTGATTAGCTGAGCTGCATGCAACTCCAGGAATTATCACCCACGCTGAGCTGTGCTTTCTGTGTATGAAGCATCTGCCTTGGATTATTGGAGCTTCCTATTTAGCATACAGTCAACTTGACCAATCAGATTATCTTTTTCTCAGAAAATGATCCCACTTATATAAGTTTAAGATGGCTCTTTGAACTCCTTACATTCAGAAACTTCTTAAGTTTTTTAATACTGTTTAACTGTTGGAGTTTATATGTTTTATTTAATTCCTGAGTCATGTGAGACCCCTTATATCTCCAAAAGTGAATGCTTCAATTCAGAAGAAATAACTATACAACATTCAACACCTTTTTCTGGTTTCACATTTTCCCTCACTCTCTTTCATGCAATATTTCCTGAGACTTTTAGGTCATGGTGTAGATATTTGAAAATTTTACTGTATTTGTGGCTGAATATTAGAATACTATGCCACAGCAAGTCACTTATTCTCAGGAGCTTGACAATCTATGAGCCACTGGTGTGCCTTATTCATTTCAGAAAGAAGTTTGTCCCTGGGCCAGCGAGATGGCTCAGAAGATTAAAGAAATTACCACCAAATCTGATTATCAGAATTTACTCCCCAGTAACCACATGGGGAAGGAGAGAACTGATACCTTCAAGATGAACTCTGATCTCCACAAGAATGCATGGCATGTGTGCACCATTGCACACACATGGACACACACACACACACACACACACACACACACACACCACACAAATTGTAGTGAACAATGTTTTTAAAGTTTCTTCCACTACCAACTGAGGCTGACAGCAGCGGTAATCTATGTGAATAAGCACTTACAGTTAGAAAACAATTTAGCAGGCACATCATCAGGTCTAGATAACAGAATAGTAGTTACTTTCCATCTGGTGTCAATGACCTCTACAACACAGGTTTTTATATTATAGTACTAATCATGAGTTCCCTTCTATTGACTGAGCATTAGATGTAATCTGACAGTAGTTGGTTGCACCTGTAATAGCTGACCTATAACCTTTCTTCACACTGGCTAGCTTCCATAGTGCCAGAAAATGTCATGCCGTTGCTAGTGGATACTTGCCTCTAACAGCCCTGTTTGTCTTGTGTAATTCAACTGTTACACTAGCGGCATGTCATGAAAAATGTGTGTGTGTGTATGTGTGTGTGTGATGTTCACATACCATGGCACTCATGTGGAGGTCAGAAGCCAATTTTCAGGCATCAGTTCTCGCCTCTGCATATGTGTATTGGGGAGCACTTTTTCCATGGTATGTTGATAATAGGTCTCTTTAGCCTGATTTCTCTATGTCCTGCAGCTAAAACATGTGATG
>LZPO01009016.1:0-15317 GCA_001675575.1 Neotoma lepida | reverse complement strand
ACCAACAAAGGAATTAAGGGGAAAAAAAATCTCTGTAGCTGGATTCACTTTAATGTCAATTTGTTATAAAATTATAATTAGACTCTGACTCTGGAGTACAAATGGTCATTCTTACCAACCACCCAGCTTTGGCTTAATTTAAAATAAAACTTTATGCNATGTCGGCCAAAACAAGCATCCATCACTACAATGGTAAAAATACTGAACTGGGCACATGAAAATTACTACAGAGCATATGCGCTGGCTATCACTGATCCAGTTGCTTCTGATATCATCAGAAACACAACAGAACAGAAAGCAAACCAAAAAAAAAACTCTAGCTGGGCGGTGGTGGTGCACGCCTGTAATCCCAGCACTTGGGAGGCAGAGGCAGGTGGAATCTCTGTGAGTTTGAGGCCAGCCTGGGCTACCCAGTGAGTTCCAGGAAAGGTGCCGCCAAAGCTACACAGAGAAACCCTGTCTCGAAAAAACCAAAAGAAAAAAGAAAAAAAAAAGAACTCTAAATGGTACACGAGTAAGCAAGCAGCTTGTGCCGAGGTTAAAGACAAGAGACTACGGAGTATCTCCAGGTCTTCACTGACTTTTACTTGGCCTTATTAAAGGTAATCATAACTAAAACTTATTTTAACTGATTAGATGCATAAATATAAAAATTGTTTATAATATAGAGCACCATGTAGTTCTTTGGTACATCTATACGTTATATGGTGTTTAAATGAGGTAATTGTTTCAATTTTCTCATGCACTTATAATGTCCACATCCTGAAAACCAGATAAATAAGTTTTCTAGCACATTTGAAGTGACCAGTACATCCTGGTTTTTTATAGTCACCCTGTTGTGCAATAGAACACCAGCACTTCTTACCTTCTCCAACTTTAGTTCAGTTCCTATTGACTAGCACTTGTCATCCCTCCCTCCCTACGATTCTCCCAGCTTCTAGAAACCACCAGTCAACTTTCAGCTTCTATGAGGTCCCATTTTTAGATTCTATGGACCATATGAAATTTGCAGGCAAATGGATGGAACTAGAAAATATCATCCTGAGTGAGGTAACCCAGACCCAGAAGGACAAGCNTGATGTACTTACTCATAAGTGGATACTAGATGTAAAGCAAAGGAAACCAGACTGCAGCCCTCAGCTCCAGGGAGGAACCTAGGAGGGACACAGTGAGGGAGAAATGGATGAGATCTACATGGGCAGACTGAGAGTGAGGGGGAGGAAATGGGGGGAGAGGGATGGAGGACGAGAGTGTAGGGGAGCAGGAGGTTCAAGCTGGAATAGGGACAGAGTGAGAGAGCAAGGGAAGAACTGGCCTACTCCGGTGATCACATGGATGAATACCCTAACTGTCATCATAGAGCCCTCATCCAGAGACTGATGGAGGCAGATGCGGAGATCCATAGCTGGGCTCCAAGCAGAGCTCCAGGAGTCCAACTGATGAGAGAAAAGAGAGATTCTATGAACAAGGGACATTGAAATCATGAAAGGAAAATGTACAGTGATGGCCAGCCAGGCTGGTAGAAATGCATAAACTGTGGACCAATAGCTGTGGAGCCCCAATGGGACTGTACTAGGCCTGTCTCTTATACACATCTAGATGTGTATAAGAGACAGGTGTAGCTTTGCTGCGCCTTTCCTGGAACTCACTGGGTAGCCCAGGCTGGCCTCGAACTCACAGAGATCCTCCTGCCTCTGCCTCCCGAGTGCTGGGATTAAAGGCATGCGCCACCACCGCCCTGTCTCTTATACACATCTAGATGTGTATAAGAGACAGGGGCGGGAGGAGGGAGGAGAGGGGGATCTGTGGTTGGTATATAAAATGAGTGGAAAATCTTTTTAATAAAATTTTTTTTTTTTTTTGGTTTTTTGAGACAGGGTTTCTCTGTGTAGCTTTGCTGCGCCTTTCCTGGAACTCACTGGGTAGCCCAGGCTGGCCTCGAACTCACAGAGATCCTCCTGCCTCTGCCTCCCGAGTGCTGGGATTAAAGGCATGCGCCACCACCGCCCGGCAATAAAAAATAATTTTTAAAAAAGAAATTTTTATTCATTTTACATACCAATCACAGATCCCCCTCTTCCCTCCTCCCTCTCCTCCAGCTCCCTCCCATACACACAACCCACCCCTATTCTCTCCTACAAGAAGGTAAGTCCTCCATGGGAAGTCAGCAGAGCCTGGTACATTCAGTTAAGGCGGGTCCAAGCCCCTCCCCCTGCCTCAAGACTGTGCAAGTTGTCCCACCATAGGTAGCAGGCTCCAAAAAGCCAGCTCATACACCAAGGATATATCCTGATTCTACTGCCAGGGCACTCCTTAAGCAGATCAACTGTCTCACTTATGCAGAGAGCCTAGTCCAGTCCTTTGGAGGCTCCATAGGTGTTGGTCTAAATTTTATGCTCTCACTAGTTTGGCTTGGTTGTCTCTGTAGGTTTTCCATTATGATCTTGATGCCCCTTGCTCATAGAATCCCTCTTCTCTCTTTTGATTGGACTCCTGGAGCTCAGCCTGGTGTTTGGCTGTGGATCTCTGCATCTGCTTCCATCAGTTACTGGATGGAGGCTCTATGATGACAGTTAAGGTAGTCACCAATCTGATTACTAGAGTAGGCCAATTTAGGCATTCTCTCCACTATTGCTAGTAGTCTAGGCTGGGGTCATCCTTATGGATTCCTGGGAATTTCCCTAGCACCCAGTTTCTCCCTATCCGCATGAAGTTGGACAGGGATGGAGTGGGAGAACAATGAAAGAGATACCATTTTTGTATTCTTAATGTTAGCATTGGAACGCAGATGGAAAGGTATCCTGGAAGTCCGGACCCAAGGAATACCAGAAAGTCACTGTAAGGGTAACAGCTTACATCTCTGCTCCAGGGAAAGTTCCTTAATGCAAGTGTAACAAAGAAGCAGCCACCCTCCCCTGGGTTTTTCCTTACCAATAAATCTCTTAAGTGAGGTTTGTTGTGCAATGTGACACTTTTGTCTGAGCAGAACTCAGCTGTAACAACTTTCGAGGAGTGGAGCAGAACTGTAACACTTTTGCTGGCGAAGCTTTCCCCTGGTGGAGCAGAGTTGTTACACTTGCATTGAGGAACATTTCTCTGTAGCAGAGATGTAAGCTGTTACCCTTACAGTGACTTTGTGGTGTTCCTTGGCTCCTGACATCCAGAATACCTTTCCACCTGAGTTCCAATGCTTATACTAAATATGAGTGAGACTGAGTCAANCTTGATTTTCTCTGTTTGGCTTATTTTTGTTAACCTAATCTCAAAATCCAAGAATGTTGTCACCAATGGCAGGCTTTTGTTCTTTTTATGGCTGACTAGAGTAATGAGTCCCCAGATCTTAGCACAACTGATGCCATGATAGAAGTACCATTAAAGCTGTGGAACTCAACACACAGACAGCACCACCTGCTAAAACAAGAACAAATTCTTAAACCATTACTGAATGTCCATAGTTCTTGGAAAGTCCGTAAATGTACTAACCTTGCTTTTTAGTTTCTATAGTTCCACTTCCGGCTAACTGTTCTTGCTAACTGAAGAGAGTTAACCCAGAATGTGGTTTTTGTGATTTAAAACTCAACCTGAGAAGGCTGGAGACTGCACTAGGATGCTGAACCTGGTGTAGTAACTGCCTGGCTAATAAAGACTTTCTATTGGCTTGAACCTGTGTCCAGGAAATCTTTTCTGGTTAATACCTCCTGACACTAGTGTTATATGGCTTACATGAACCACATTTTTTCTATTCATCAGTTGATGGGCACTGGGCTGTTTCTATTCACTGGCTGTTGTGAATAGTGCTGCAGAGGACATGAGAGTGCAGATGTCTATTTAGCATATTTTTCTAGTCTATTTTAATTCATCTAACTTATCACAATGATATGTATATTCCAGAATTAAATATATTCCTTAACTGATTGTTCTAGTGTCTTTAAATTTTAGCTAGGAGACATCATAATATCAGTAAAAAATGGATATTAACAAAATTCTGTGTCCAAAACTATTATGATCTCGTTATGAGAGGTAAAAAACTCAGTGGACTGCAAGCCTTAAAATGTAGGGCTGTTTGGACTCTTTGGGAAAGAGATAAAGAATGTATTTTAGTATATTGTGTTAAGTAGCATAAAGAAGCAAAAGACCTCTTCCCGGAGCCTTTTTCTTTTGCAGCTCTTAATATTTTTCTTTATTCTGTATGTTTAGTGGTTTGATTATTATGTGCATGATGGAGAAATCTACAGAGATAACTGAATCAAGCTCAAAGGAACTCATGAACTTTAGACCGACAGCTGTGGAACCTGAATGGGACTGGACTAGACCCTCTGCATTTGGGAGATAGTTGTGTAGCTGGCTCTATTTGAGGGGCCCCTGACAGTGTGATGAGGATCTATCCCTGGTGCATGAGCTGGCTTTTTGGAGCCTACTACCTATGGTGGAACACCTTGCTCACCCCTGATGAAGCAGGGAGGGGCTTGGTCCTGCCTCAACTGAATGTACCAGATTTAGCTGTCTCCCTATGGGAGAATTTACCATGTTGGACGAGGGGATGCGGGTGGGGGAGAGTGGGGAGAGAGCAAGAGGAGGGATGAGAGGGGATCTGTGGTTGGCATGCAAAATTAATTTTAAAAAATTTTTTAAAAAGGGAAAGACTGGATGAGAGGTGGTAGGAAAATTAAGATCTATATTTGGGACAGAAGTTTTAAATTCACATCCAAAGACCTTTGAAAGAAATTGATTTTGGAAGAGAATTTAGAGAGCAAATACTTTCTGCTCCTGTCCCTTCATTTGTTAGCTACCAATGTTTTTTTAGGATATAATTAAATTAAACAGATGTCTAATCTGTTCTAGTGCTCCGTCCTGTCCCTTTCCCTACATGGCTTGCTTTCCTTTTCTTCTTTCTCACCAGCGCATGTTAATTGCAGACTAATGGCTTCCATTGTGCTTTCTCCTGCAGGTATGTATCAAAGTGTTCTTTGATCATATTCACCCATTATTTCCTTATCTCATCCCCCTTTTCATTGACTGTTGGTTTTCTTTCTGAATGGCTCCCCTCTATGCTCACTTTATTTTCTTTCCTGTGCTACTATTGGCTTGTAGAGTGTTCATTCACAAGTTTCCAAAGGAAAAGTGTTGTCCCTACAATGGCACGGCATTAAAGAGACTTGGCAGTGTGAGATTCACAGAGCTATCTACAACTGTGCTCATTTTAAAGAATAATATTTGAAGAGTATTTAGGCTTTACTTCATTACTGTAATCTTTCTTTAAAAGAATAGTGATAGCAAGATAACAATAGGATAGTCTATTGGTGAATGGTATGCAGTCTGGAAAAATATAGCCTTGAGGGAGTTGTCAGAAACCCAGATAGGCAAACTGAGTTTTAAATCACCGAGAGATAGAGCATAATGGGGAAATATGACCAACACTGAGGAGTTGAGAGACTGCTAATCCATTTCTTTGGGCTTCCTGAGCTGCAGAATGAGATGTGGGTAGACTGGAAAAGGTCCATTGTNTTAGGGCTGGGATTTGAGTTAAACAAGTGGGTAAGACTCTAGGCATGAGCGCTCCACCTTCTTCTGAGAACCTTAAATTAAATCACTGGTAACAAAGCAGGCAGCTCAGGTCAGTATGCTACACAGCCCTCTCNGCATCTACTTAATATGATTTCACTGTAATTACACATAGTGTCTTATTCCCAGAAGAATTAGTAGGAAAACCTCCAGGGGAAATCTGTTCAGATCCAGGCCCCAAACAATTGCAGACTTTGACTACACTTTGCAAACTTGAGGCTATATTCTTTTGTAGCATTACCCCTTGAATGCTCCAGGCCAAGAAAAGAAAAGAAAAAGAAAGAAAAAGAAACAAACAAAAATATGTTGGCTTCTCAGAGCTTTGAAAACTTGTATTTCATTTCTTATTTCATCATTGTTTTAGATCAACTCATACTTTTTTGGTCACAATGCATTACGTGCCCATGACTGAGTTCAGTCACTGTTGTAAGTAAATAAACTCTTCTCTTCCTCTTCCCATTTTGTGGGTCATAATCTAGAGTCACAGACTGAGATTTGGAAATAAAACAGAAAAATGATAATTTACCTTATGACAATTTAGATTTGATGCTTATTCTAGAGATTAGGATGTAAAAACGCATATATGAAAGAGAAGAAATGACTGTGGATCCCTCAACGGGATCTAGGTACGGGATTGTTGTTGTTTTTGAAACAATAAGAAAGCAAAATGAAGCCAGGAGGTGGTGGCACATGTCTTTAGTCCCAGCACTCGGGAGGCAGAAGCAGGCTGAGTTCAAGGCTAGCCTGGTCTACAGAGCTAGTTCCAGGACAGCCAAGGCTACACACACAAAAAAGCAAAATGATATGAAACTCGATGTATATATCCTAGTCACTTGGTTTATGAATAAAACGCTATGCTATACTGCTTGGTCATTAATTTAAACAATAGGCCAGAGAAGAAGAGTGCAGTACACGTGATACACACACACACACACACACACACACGATTATACATGCGTGCTCTTAGTTTTTTGTCAGTGAGTACTTTATTATAAAACCTATCCACATGCCCACACCACGGGTTGGCTGCTCAGCTTCTAATTATTGCATTTGTGTNAGCTAATTTGTTTTTATTTCATTTTGAGTAAGTTGGTTGCAAAGGATTTCATTTTCATCGCTTACAGTCTTAATACATTTTCTTTCTCTTTTGGAAGAAATCAGGCAAAAATATTGTTAGTGAATTTATGCATCATGAACAAGCTCTGAATTTATTTGCTGCTCTGAGATGTTCTTATCTCTTCAAAGTGCAGAAATGCTTAATTATGCTTATATGAAAAAAAAAGTCTCTTAGCTTTTAAACAGTTGTTGAAACTAGCTTTTATGTCTTGAAAACTTTACTTTTCATTTCCTTTAATCCATGAGTATAAACAGATGAGCCTTGTGTGGAATGAAAAGGTGTGATTAAAAACTCCCCATAGCAAAGCTCCATATTCTTCTAGTTTGAATTTTCATGCAATTACTGTAAAGAGGGAGACCATGGCAAGCTAGCACTCAAGAGTCAGCAGGTAGCCCATGGGAACAAATGCACACTTATAGCTTATATGAATTTGTTTTTCCAGGAATGGAAGGTATACTTACTCTGGGAGCTGTGGGATGGAATGAAGGAAAGAAGGAAAGGAAGAAAACAGAGAGGTAAGGAGAAAGGGGAAGAGAATGATGAACCCTCATTCTTGCTTTGTCTCTTCCTAGTTAAATGTCCCTTATCATTTTCCACATCTATAAAGTTGGGTGTCTGAAATATGGCCTCTCAGTTTGCTTGGCACTGCCTTCCCTTACTCATTTATTAATCTAAATAAATGACATCAGTGTTCTCACACTGGCTCTTCAAAGGTCTAGTGGCTCACATGAGCCTGTTAGTTATGAAAGGGTACATGGTATGATGGGAATAGAGAAAATATGTTTGAGACCCAGACATTCCTTAAACCAGTTTGTTGTGAGACTTAGCATCCTCAGCTGTAAAGCAGAGGGGCACTAGCCTCCCAAGTAGCATGGACTAGGTTAAATGCATCTGTGGACACCAGCCTTTAGGACAATATCAGTATTTCAGGCATGGAACATGTTCTTATGCATGAAAAATATTTTACTAGATCTTCCTGTAGCCTACTGAGTGAGGATTAGCATACATTAATAGCTAGAACACAGATTAATTGGGTTTTGAAATTTGAGGGGACCTGTAAATCTTTTTAGTTCAATCCTCTCCTTCCACAAATGAAAGAAAAAGATCTACAGGTTTTGGGGGCTGGTGAAAGCTACTCAGTTGAAGAGCCAGGAGGAGCCTCTGTTCTGAAAACTCCTAATCCAAGCTATCTTCTTTGATACACCTGAAGCCCAGAAACCCATGATGATAGACAGGCACAACATAATTTTCTCTGTTTTAATATCCTGGAGTTTATTGTTTACAAAAAAATGTAGGCNCTCCCTGTGGACTATTTGTAGAGTAGAAGTAGATTCTCACACAGAGGCAGCTCCTGAGGAACCACAATGAATAACTGAACCATAAGAGAGCAAATTAGGTCCTCAGGAAACCTACATTATTAGTAACATGGTTCACATCTTCACAGTTTGTCATATGCTCTGAGGAATCCATGNCTACTTCCTGTCTATGTGAATGAAATTGCTAGTTTATTAATAACTTTCTATGAGCCTCCATACAAGACTGACTTGGAATGTTTCTTTGGGCAAGATGATGCAGCCACAGGTTTGTTGTCAAGTTTTCCCAGGTACGATAAGAATGTCTATGAAGGTACACAGGATCCCTGAACGTCTGAAANTTACATNTGGCTCTGAATCTTCCCACTTTGCCCCCACTTAACTAACCTTGAAATCTTCAAAGAAGCCTCATGAATTGTTTATGATCTGAATGTCTGTGTCCACCTCCACCTTTTAATTTTTGAAATATAATCTCTAGTGCAATATTGAGAGTTCAGAACTTTAAGAAGGTGGTTAGGTTGTCAGAGCTGAGCCCTTCTGAATGGGGCTTAATCTTCTCATAAAAGAGCTCTAAGGATGCTTGTCCAACACCTCTGCCATGTGAAGATTAGTGGCAAGGTACAAACTACAAAATAGAGAGAGCCTTCAGCAGATACAGAATCTCATAATGCAAATGTCCTTGCATTTGTATTATTGGGAGCCCTGGTAAATTCCTAGTTTGGGGATCCAAAGGCTTAGGGTCTCTGTACACAGACTTCTAGGGATATCCAGATATCCCTCATGTGAATGCCTTTCCTATTGTTATTCTATTTTCCAAAACCTCTTGCAGAGGTCTTCATTTTAAGTTTTAAATTATTTTCCTTTGTTCCAGCAGTACCAACTCAAGATTCTCTACATAGACAAAAATATATAATTACATTATGGTTGGAAATGTATACCTGTAAGTGTCTGCAAGCAAAGGCTTGGTTTCAATGTTTTTTCTTTTTTTTATTAAAGACTGAGAAAACACATATGCATTTCAAAAGGAGGTCAGCTAATGAAAAGTTAAGAGAAGTCAGAGTATATACAAAAATATATTTGTGATTTAGTTTGCTTTATCTGGGTCCATGAGAGAAGGACTGGTGTGGGAGTAGGTAGGAAAAGGAAGAAGTACTAATGGTAGTGGATAAGTGAAGATTACTTAGAAACTTCTGCATCTGGCCAGGAGTCAGCAAACATCTTCTATAAATGGTCAGATAGTGAGTATTTTAGGAGTATTTTAGGTGCTATGGTCCAAACAGTCATTGTTATGATCATTCATTTGTCATGTTACTGTGTGAAAGTGGCCACAAGGGTATATAACGGTATGTAAACAAATGGGCATGATTCTGCTTCATTGCAACTTGGTTTATAAAATCGTACTGAAGGCTAAGTTTGGACCACTGGCTGTTGCCCAGTAACCTTGGCAGTTGATTACTACCGCACTCAGAAATGACAGTGGAACTGGAGAGCAGGCAGAAGAGCTTGGCATAACTACATGTGGTGTAACACCTATTTGTGTTCCATGCTATTCTACATGGGGAAAGTTTGTGGTACAAAACAAACTATTTTTCCCAAGTGCAGTTTTCGTCACAGGAAAATGTAGAGTATAAGCTCTACTATGTAGTTCACCTTTAATTGGGAAAGGGAGATAAATAAGTTGGTGTGGGGAAGGAGGTTGATAAAAACATATGCACTTTGATTTGTAAAGTATTTGTTCCTGAGGAGAGCTGGTTAAGGGTTGTGTAGAAAGCATGTGATTTATTAGGTGAGCTTCCTTTTCATACACTAATCACTTTTAAGCTTATAAACTTATGTTACAATGTATTTTCTGCTCAACATATTGTGTAGAAAATGATCAATACACATAAGAAAATATTTCTGTATGAATAGTCTGGAGCCTAAGACAGAGAATTCATTTGTACAGCATGAATAATGTGACCATTCCATGAACTGTACAAGAACTCTGTTAAGGAAGAAAAATGAAGAGACGCTGTTGTCTGTAGTGTCTACACAGAGATTCTCTTCTGGGTCAAGTGGTGCTTTTCACAGAAAGGTGGGGTCATTTCTTGACCTGTGGAAAATGTGGAGAGGACTTCAGTTTGTTAGGAAATAATGATTGGTTCTTTCTTGTTGACCTTTGCCAGGGCTCTGTATTTGTATGGCTGCACATTCAGTCAGCCAAATAAGAAGACTCTTCATTACGAACAGTTAGGAGTGATGGAGGATTGTTGCTGTAGTAAAGCAAAGGAGACTTGTTTCCAGCTACAGCACATGCTGAAGGTGAGTGTGATGGGCAGTAATGATATGAGATGGTGGCAAACAGACAAGGATGACAGAAGAGCAGGTAGATAGTTGGCTTGTGAACCATTTCAGTTCCTGAACGACATTTCGAAAGTTTCTTCTGTAACCTCACAGTTCTTTATATATAAGAATTCAATTAATGGCAATGTAGTCCACATTTTCTATGGGGTAAAATTTCCCTTAAATTTGTCAGCATTGAAGAATATAAAGATGGTTTGTCTTTCCAGTTGTGTGTGTGTGTGTGTGTGTGTGTGTGTGTGTAGCCTTTATTCTTCCAGATTATCTCTCTGTATATCCAAACACATGCATTTAGTGTAGGAAGGGTGTGTCTGTGTGTATGGGGGGGTTGTGCATAAGTGTGTGTGTGGGCACGCACACATGCATGCTGATCACAACATATTTTATTAGTGACAGTGTACCAGAAGGTTCTATGACAGACCTGGGAAATAATTGCTGTAAATATGTATGAGTTCTCATTTGCAGAGTTATATGTCTCCAGACAACCTGGCCCACAAGAAGGCCAAGGAAAGATAGTTTCACAATGTGAAGGAAAGACAGAAAGAATATATTTAACTCAGTTATGATCCTTCTGTTCCAATATTTTAAGTGGCTATGTCAATTGTGTACTGATAGTCAGAATTATGCAAGAGAGATGCATGCATCTCTTGGAGGAGAGAAGGAGTGTCTACAAAGGCAGAGCTGAAGGAAAGTCAGGGAAGAGGAAGAGCTCAGAGTAAACCTAGCTGCCACGGTTGTCACTACTGCTTGGTATCCAGTTTCCAACTTACCTTCTTATCCAAAGGAACTCCAATGTATTGAAGTGTGGACTTCCTCTAAATGACTCAGAGGAACTGAATTCATTTCAGCTCTGTTTTGGATTCTGGTCCACCTGTGAGATTTTCACTGATTTGGATTAATAGGTGAAATATATACATTTTTCAGTCTTGCCTATAGAAATTCTGATTCCTCAGGTCTGAGTGGGGCTTTCAAAAACCTGCATTTANTGAAAATTTACTGCAGACATTTCGTATCATTACAGAACCTGCAGTGAATGCTGGTTCAGGCTCACTGGTGCATGGCAAAACCTTGGTGGCTTTTATCCACTCAGCGTGGACTGATGACTTCAATTGATCCCAGATGACTAACAGAAAAGTTATTTATTTCAGTTTTTACAAGAGCTTTTTCTCAAGTAGGGGTAATTAGCCTTAGAATGAAGCTAGTGTGTGCTTGTGAAAGTGGCAAAAGCAAATGAGTCAGGGATTTTAATAGCAAAATAACCATCAGTCAGTTGACCCTGTAGCTGCCCAGCCTCCACTTCTTGTCATGTGACTGTCAGGATCCTTATTTGTTAAGCAAGTCATGGTTCATGTTCCTTGCAGAATACTTTCTAAGTTTCCTTACTTGTGATGTTTTGCACAAAGCAAACTCTTGCCATTAGAGAAACAGACATCTGCTGAAAGCATTTACCAACTCACTACTATTATAAGTAATAACAGTACGCAGTCCATCCATATCATTTCTCTAGGAGAATAAATCGAACTCAGAAAGAATGGTTCATTCTTTATGTTGCATGATTAACACCATGATAGGATCAATAAGTGTAATATTTAGGTCTTTGATCTGTAACCATGAAAAGGCAACTTATCGATTAACAAACACATGAAAATGTGCATGCTTGAAAATGAATCCAGTAAACAGAACTGCTTAAATACTAGCATTAAACATTTCTAGTCTACACTTTTAAGGACAAAAATTTTCTTATGGAAAAATGAAGTGACATCTTTTTTCTAATATCATTCAAATGTGTGTGGTGCTCATTTCAGCCTCTGGGTAGGCTTTTGGGATAAGCCTCTGCTATCTCTGGCTGTCACGTTTCCTGTATCGATTTGGTTGACTTGGGTGTACATACACTTCTGGTGGGCAGGGATTTGTGTCATCTTCCTTTTAAATGCCATTCTGTACCTAGTGGATTGTCATTTTTCTCTGCAAATAAAAGGGGACAAGAAGTCTGACCCCTTCCCAGTGAGTTTGTCTCTAAATAAAAAGTATAACTGCTGTGTGAGTGACTGCTGATTGCATGATTGTATGTGGGTTACAGGAAGAAATATGGGTTTTCTCCAAATGAATAGAGAAGATGACTACCGGAGTGTACCTTAGACATGTATGTGCATGCAAACACACATGTACATATGTTTGCATGTGCTCTTCTATCCACAGATGATTCATAACACATTGGACTCTGTGAAGCCTGGTTGCAGGACCCTCTTTAGCTATATAACAGAGGTGAATATTCTAGCTCACCTTGAGAAAACTAAGTTGCCTCTGAGTTCATTTCCATGTGGTGTTCTTCACGACTATCTTTTTGGAGTCCCCCCACCCTTTTAACGATCATAGCCAAGTTTCTGTTCTCCCATTGAGCACTGAGAAATACCAGCCATTGAAATACCAATGGTGGGCATGAATTCCCAGAAGCCATTGAAAATATTAGGATTCCTATATTAATCAAATTCTGGGTGGTGAAAGATGATGTTTTAAAGGACTGCTATAAATGTGGTAGTGTGTGTGGTGTAAATAAACAATCCTATTGGTGTAAAGAAATATTGAAATCTGTAACATGACAGTTCTGCTCACATGCAAGGTAGTATGTAACACTACCTACCTCTCAGAGACCTTTAGCACTTCTCATTTCCTCCAGCTCAGACCTTCACACTTTGAGAAGCTCCTTGAGTTACTAGAATGCCTGTGCAAACAAGCAAGCAAGGATCCATCAGGAGTATTCCCAAGCACACAGTTTTGTGACCCACATGTGGCTCCTATATTTGAATGAGGGAGTTATGGACAACTTGGATCCAGTGAAATATTTCTGAATGTGCGGTAACTGGTAGTTAATTCAATATTAAACATGAAATGAATCAGTGTTTTTGACAAGGCTTCCACATTTTGTATCACATGATGTCACTCCAGCCTTGGGTCTGAATACACACCATGAGTGCTGTCCATTCATGTGCTGACATTCTGTTCAGCACCAATGAATATTGGCTCAAACATCTTGGTATAACATGAATCGCAGTGTTTTTACACATAGGAAGTTTCTGACTTTTATAGAAACATAGTGATTTACTTATAGAATAACAAGACTTAATTTTTTCTATTGTCATTCTCCAGTATATAAGTACCAAATTAGAAATTTTTGCATCGTACAGTGTTTGGTTTTTAAAATTGTTCTTTTAGTTACTGATGTTAGTTTCACTTAGTAAAAAGTGAAGGGTTTGGAGAGATACTTTTCTCAGAGGGTAAAGTACTTTCCATGTAAGCAGAAGGACCTGAATTTGAATCACTTAAAATCCATGTGCACTAGTATAGCTTGTAACCCTAGTGTTGAGGGGACGTAGTGGATCACAGGACTCACTGGTCAGCCAGTCTAGCTCAAAGACTTAGTTCCAGATTAAGACTTGGTTTCAAAAAATAAGGTGAGAACAATTGAAGAAGACATCTGATGGTTTTCTGACCTCCACATGCGCGCACATGCAGAACACACATACATACACATACATAATAAATACATAATAAATACACACAGGTACACACATTGCAATTAATAATTTTGGATTGAAATTAGCACAGAACTTCTGAAATGGTCCTAAGCATGCTTCTGCCAATATTTTTTTTACTGTGTATTTATGAAAAATGGCATTCTCAATGGTGACGATTATAAATCAAAAAAATCAATCATATTTAAATTTTTTAAACCTTACAGGTGTTTTGCATACATATTTTGCTTCCTGGTTTTATGTTTTTATGGGATTTCTGTGTGTGTGTAAACATGTGTGTGTTTCTGTGTCTATATGTGTTTCCTGTGCTTTTCTTTGGCTGCTTTTCTTTTGTTTGTCTATTTCTTCTGTTTTGTACTATTCTGGTTTGTTTGTTTTTGTTTTGTCTTATTTTGTTATTATTTTTTTTATAAACCTGTTTGTTTTAGAAAGTATGTGCATTTGGATGGGTGGAGAGGTGGGAAGGACCTGGGAGGAGTTGGGGGAGGGGAAACTGTAATCAGGATATATTGTATTAAAGACTCTATCTTCAACTTAAAAAAATAGAAAAAAAAATGAAGATGCTCAATGTCCTGTGCTATCAAATACTCAGGCATTTGCTGTTCATGTGAAAATAAACACATCCACCTCATTAGGAGGAAAATTTGTCTTTTGTCTTTAATACATGGTAAATTTGTAAGCATGCAAGAACTGCTTTAAAATAAATTTCTTTATTTTCAGTGAATGTGTGGCTTGTGTAAACTTATATATTCATGGTTACATAAGTGTTTCTCAGGTGGAAAAAAGGGTCATGAATGGAAAAAAAAATGTAAGCAACCCAACCCTATTCCAGAGGACGGCACATGGTTGAAGTATGCAGAAGGTAAGATTGGCAGTGACATAAGTCAGAGTAACTAGTTTTCCCCTGTGAGNTCCTAGAGAGAGGGGGAAGTTGCTAGAAGGGAAAGATTAGNAGCAGCATATGAACCAGGTGTCCTAACCACCTTACCAACTCCGTAAGGATTATTCATACAGAGAGGAACATGGAGTTTGGATGGTGTTTCGATTATTTCAATGCAAATTTGACACCCTCAAATGTGGCTTAGCTTTTCTGTACAGAAGAGATTACCCGGAGCAGAGTCTCTGTAAAAAAAAAATTAATTGGTTGATATAGGAAAGTAAACCCTAATTCTTCTTTCAACTTCAAAATACCAATTGAAATGTATTATTTTATTTGTAGGTCTATCTGAATGATAAATGTTAACAATACTTTTAAAAGAGATTTTACAATGTTTTTAATTAAATTATCTTAAGCATTTCAAACAGAATTTATAGATTTATCGTACTCAATTTTCTATTTAAGTAGTTTGCCTAACAAGCAAACCTTCCCAAGTACAAATGCACACTTTCTAATTGTAATGAGTTGAACTTAAGCACCTCTTACTGATTCAGTATCATAATTTCTAAGTCTCT
>LZPO01009014.1:21758-32541 GCA_001675575.1 Neotoma lepida | reverse complement strand
AAAAAAAGCTGCTCACCTCATAGAGGCCGAAAGCACAGTAACAGGAAGGAACCAACACCAGGACACACCCCCAGCCAGCCGCTTCCTCCAACCCCGTACTTCCCACAGCTCCACCACCTCCCAATTGTCTACTTCAAATTTGAGTCTATCAGTGGGTCAACTTGATTAGGGCAAAGTCCACGTGGTCGAGTTTTCTCTGAATCACAGATACCCCTAGAGGTGTGCTTAATAGTCTCNTAACTGGCTCTCAATCCAGTCAAGTTAACCATCAAGATTAACCATCAAGGTGTGGGCTGAATCCACCACNTACTAGAGAAAAAATTTCTCAAAGATACAAAGTCACCACAACTTTGCCACGAACTTCGCAGGGCTTGGGAATATAGACCCAGAGGTNGAAGTCTTTGCCTCATTAATGTCTTACTGAAGGCATCACACTATGTAATATTTCATCAAAATGATGTGAGATTAGTAAAGCAGAAACCATAGCAAGTAATGAAATGAATGAGTAAACAGTTAGTGTGGGTTGCCATACACAGCCCCCACTTTTGTAAGGACCTTTCCCCTCTGGTTTAAGAATAAAACATTTTAATGGAATAAAAAATATCCTTTACCAATTATTTTGGAGTACTGAAATATTTTAATCTTACCAAAATGACATGAGACTAGTACAACAAGCCCTAAGTATCTACCACTCAGTTTCAACAGCATTTAATAAATGTGTTCATAATCACATGCATGCTCCATCTTATCTTATTTTGATGGATTGATATTCCTCCCAACCACAGCATCTTGTTTATATGGCTTTTTCTTTGTTTATAACTCTATTTAATTTTATTATTTTAATAGACTTGATTTTTGAATCAGTAGTATAGTTACATTAGTACATAAGGTAATAGAATATTGTATTGTAAAAACTCACCCCCATTTCTGTACCCTGGCCCACACTCCATCTTGACAACAAAGTACCTCTCCTAGGCCTCCCATCCTTATAAAGCTTTTGTACTCAGACACAGAAAATAGGAGTCCCTTTGCTTTCTTCCTTCTCCCTTTATAAGGGGTAAAAAAGATGTGGAGCTTTATATAAAGATTTTTTTTAAAAAAAAATTGATAGACTGCTACAATCTTAGCCCTAAAGCCAGCATGTCTTCATAGAATTAAATCAGAAATGCTACTGCTTGCAGTAATGTGCTGGCTTTCTTAGGCTTCCTCATATGCCAGGACCATTGGATGAAGATTGCCATCTACTTATTGAAAGCAAGTTTCATGCCCCGTTGCTTTTAGTTCTAAAGATGAAGCTGGATGTGCTCTTCCCTAATACAAGTACTGGTTCTCAGGCAGAAAGATGGAGTCACAGGTCTTCCCCAGTCAAATGCAATGTCACATAAGCCACCCTGTCCCTTCATTGCTGCTGTCCCACAGAGTCCTTCAGTGGGCCTGAGGAATGCTCTCCACTGTCTGCCTTTTCTCTGTTTTCATCCCACTGGGTGGTATCAGCTCTAAAACCACAACCACAAGTATAAAGATGCTCTCAACACACGGAGAGCTTGTGGTGACCAAAGAAAAGAAAGAATGCCCACTGCTCTGTTCACTTCAAAATACATGTCCTTTCAAAACTGCCTCCAGGCCTGAATTCTGAATTAAAATGCTGATTATAGTATGCAACACATTAGATGTGAAGAAATAAAAAGAGGACGGCTAATTTTATAAGACTTGGGAGCTTTAGCTCTACTTTCTTCTACTAAATGATAAAGTAATTGAAAATCAATGCTTGACCACACAGTATAAAACTATTTTAGTAAAAAATTAGTGACATTCTGACATTCTTGAAAGTGGATCTGAAGTCACCATATACCACACACGACATGTGGCCTTCATTTATGAATTATAGCATGCAGAAATCTTTGTGTTCCTCAAGGTGGACCTTCCCCCCAAATGACATACTACTGAACAAAAAGAGGTAGTATAAAGCAGATGAAAATCTGATGAGTTCAACTCCCCGAAATCTTATCACTAAGCCTTTACCAAAAACACAAGGTCTAGGCCAATCAAAAAAACAAAACTATTGTCCTTATTACAAAAACCTGTTTGTCATCTTTACTTCCTCTGTCCCTGCTTGTTTGTAAATTCTGGCCAAGTATAGTGATGACAGTCCATTCAGCAGCTAGTAGAGGTCTAGGTGAGAACCTTTAGCCCACAGCAATCATGTGTTATCTTATGGTGCATATTATCCTGAGTCACCGAGCTGTCACCTGCAGTCATCCTTGTAGTCATATGAGAGAGCTGATTGTTTTGCCTCAGGACGTACAATGACCAAGTGCTAAATTCCTCATCTCTCACAAACTCCTCTTCCTCCCTTCCTCTCAGTATTCTGGGACATGCTGGTGACCCAGGTCACCCCATGAAATAATCATACACCTTCTGTTTACAGTGATGGGAAGAACTCATCCTTTATACACGTTAGACAAGTGCTCTACCACTGAGCCACACCACCCCCCANCCCAACAATAATACACTTTTACAATAAAATACTGAAAGCAGGAGTGTGTCAGCAAACCTGTAATCCCAACACTTGGAAGGTGGAGAATTAAAATTCAGGAGTTCAAAGCCACCCTCGGCTGCATAACAAGTTTGAGGCTAGCACAGACTACATGAAACTGCTTAATAATACCAAATAAATAATAAACTAAGTGTTCATAATCGTGTAGTAGTGTGCTCTACATGGAATTATTCCTATAGAGATTCTTAAAGACTTGGTCCAGCCCTGTCATAAGAGAGNTTAGTTGATAAACTCTAATATTCAAGTGGAGGGGCAGGATTTTAGCAGTCAAGTGTTGTTGTGTATGCCTACTCAGGGCTGGCATTCTTGGATTATTTTGTTTTTTCAGAAAGCACANATGAATTCTTACCCTACCCCCAACCCAACCCTGGCCTCTGTCAATGGGGATTTTTCTTTATTATTATTTTTAAACCTGAAGGGAGTTTTTCAAAGTAGCATTCTTGAATTCCGTACAAGAACAATCTGTTAGCAGAGCCTGCAGAACTGTTTTTCTGTTCAGCATTCCGTCAGGTGCTTTTCTACCGGCTTCCCCCGCCGTCTTTTGGGTGATAGGAGGGCAGTGCTGGTGTTTGAGGTGTCAGCGGCACTGCAGGCCTGTGGCCCTAAGATTAGTCATTATGTGGGGCGTGGGGACCAGGGAGAAACCCAGAGAAGCCAGTCTTCCTGTTTCACACAGATGAAGGTAGACCGAGTGACATTTATCTATTTGTTATCCTGTGCTCTCGTTTTCTGTCTGTGTAGTTATTTCCATCTTCTGTGCTCTTAATTCATGCTGAGGTCATGAAACTAGGTGTGATTTCAAATGCACTATCTGAAGCAGCTGTCACCAGCTTTCCACGCTCTGCCAAAACTTGAGTTTCCTCTAACTGGAGCTTTCACAAGCTAGAACTCACCNGTTCAGGACCAGTTCTTCTAGGGAATGTTTGCCTAGCCCCAGGCTTCTTGTTTCTGAGTGTTGAGCAAGGCAGGCATATGGAGTGTTTTTGGCTTCTTGGCCATTCTGCCTGTCTACATGGTACCCGGAAGAACACTCTGGCCATAGAAAACCTCACATCTTCACAAAACCTTCTTATATTAGTTTGTGTGTGAGGTCCCAGTCAGTTCTCTGTCAGCATATAGAAAAACAACAACAACAACAACAACAACAACAACAACAACAAAAAAAAAAACCTTACCTCTTTTCTTTTCTGAAGGACAGGCAGTTCTCTTCCACAGAGAGAAAACACTGACTTGTGAGTCAAGGCTCCCAGGCCAGACTGTCTTTAACTAATAAATCACATGACCTTGGTCAGATAATCTAACCTGGGTCTATTTTTCCTCATCTGTAAAATGAGTTCAAGGAAACAGTTTCTAAGCTCTCTTTGGTAAATAAATGAATAATGGTTCTTCTCATTGAGAGAAAATAGCAAATTCCTAGTCAGGAAAGCAGTATTATTAAATAGGGCACCTTGGCTAAATTATAGGCTTCCCAGGAGGCAGCATTGTTAGGTGGNCCGATACCACTTGAGCACTGGCAGAGCATGTGGAGATCCTATTTGCCACCACTGGGAGAGCTACCACTTTACACTTTAGCTGTCAGGCGGAGCAGTCACAAGGCTTTGAACAAGGAATGATCTCAAGGTTGGTGTAGGCAAAGGTGCAGGGTAGGAGGCCATCTCATGGAGCTGCAGCTGTCTCACCAGTGTGCACACCACAAAGGATAAGATAAGAATTTGTGGTCAGGAGTTGGAGAGCTTGGATTCGAGGCAGACATTTGGAGACTCTGAGCCAAAGGAAGTTGTGGCCCACAACTCAGTAGCACTCTTTGTTAGTCTGTGTGGGTGGACATTCTGACCAGGCTTCTCCCAAGACATTGTGGCATCTCTACATGTTTTCATTGTCTCTGGTTGAGTGGCACTGTTTTCAAAGAAGATAACAGGAGCTCAATTCTCCAGGGCCAGCTGACAAGCTTAACTTCTCAAGTCCTAACTTGTCTGGTTACGGACCTAAACCTGTCCATTTGGACTTGTAATTAAGTTTCTCTTACATGTTAGGCATAGTAATTTCAGGCATCTTAATTATCAGTGTAATAATTGGGAGGTTTCTGTGTTTTATGGTTCAAGTCAGTGCCAGTTTCCTTGCTTTTAGCTACATAATAAGTTCTCTTACAAGAGCACAGTTCACTGTGCAACCTGCTTTAACTTTTTAAATAGCCAGGATGTGATGACGTTTTTCTTTGCAACTTTTTAATAATAAATTTTAAACTAAATAAGTAAGCAGACTACTAAATAATAGACCACACTCAATGGTGGACTTCAGGAGACGCAAAACCTGAATCCATAACAGGATGCAGAGAATATTTTCTCAGTTCTATGTAATATGCTTGAGTTTGATANGTACAAAATTCCTTTGGTTATAACAATGGAAGCCTGTGTTGAAATGGGTTAGGCTTANGCTGAGGGTGTTCTGCAGTATATTGGCTCAAGGGAGACCCGGGGGCTGGTTCTTCAGGTTGGTTTCCTCTGTATGCTGGCTTTATTTTCACTAACGGCCTGAGATTTACATCTTTGGATCTGAGAATCCCAAAGAAAGATGGGTCTTTCTCCATCCACTTTTCATATAGCAAATTCAAGGAAGCCTCCAGCACGTGTCATCCCCTGAGTCACTGTGGCCTGAGAGTTGGAGAACTTCAACCTGCAGCCACACACACACACACCTAGAGTGGCAGGTGATGAGGTCCCCTACGGGCATCTCACCAGGATCACAGAGGGAAAGTGCTTCTCAAGAAAAAACGACTGAAGGAAAGGGAAGAGATGCTAGTCAGCAGAAGCCACTAACATCTACTCTAAACACCAAAGCATGAAGCCTAAACACTAAACATGAAATAGATGTCTTACAATCGGCTTACGTGTAGAGGACTCTACGTATATGATCTGTTATTCTGTGTTCACTGTGATCTTTGTGAGATAGCCATTCCAGCCACCACAGTGACACCTCCCCGAGCCTGGGCTTCTGAATAGATCAAACTGAAATGACTATCGAAGGAACAGGCATTGCTAAAAGATTCACTTAAGGTCGAAGGAATAGATGTCACTTACATGGGTTTGGCTCAGTAATCATATGGTTGCAACCAGGCCAGAAGGAAACCAGGAGAAATATAGTTTGAGTACTCCACTGCCACCAGAAAATGGAAAAGTCACCACAAGTTAAGAGGTCTGGGAGAGACGGAAAGAGAAAATTCCTAAGTAAACGCCTGTGTTGAGGGACACATCTGATACATGGCGAGTGCTGTTCCTCAGCTGCCTCCTGTATAGGTGCATGCAGGTGAGCAGCCTGTAGCACACCCTTGCCTGGTTCCCTACCTGCCTAGCCTGGCAGCTCCTACCCTGAAGGGAAGCTTTCCTCTTCACAGAACCAAGTCTCTGTCTTTTTCACCTAGTACGCCTACAGGCTATGTCTGGCTGGAAATGTCTTTGATAACATAAACAATAAAAATGCTTAAATTAGGCACTTGTCTGATTAAAGTGATGTTTTGCCACTATTTTAAAACCACAGTGATATGAGTTACTAGATTCTCCCCCTCCCTGATTTATAGCCAGTCTGCTGAATTCATTAAAAAAAAAATCCTCTAAATCTCTAGATCTTTATGTAACATGTGAGTGGAAATAGACCCAGCAAAAGAACAGAGAGATTTATTTAAAACAATAACATTAACTACTAATCACCACATATATGAATATATTTGAGGAAAACCTGAAAGTCTTATTTATCATGATCATCAGAATTTCAATGTTGCTCAGAAAAACATAGGAACCATGATGTTTTTCTTTGCTTCATGGCTTATAATAAAAATGTTTTCAGTTTGCAAGTGGCAATTAGANTCCATAAACACAGCAGCACTTAATACATCCCCCAGCCACCGGTTCTTAAAATAGGTAGAAAAACTCGACAGAGCTTTCCACAGGATGTATGAGAGTCATGACCCCATTCTCCTTGTGAATAATGTTGAGTGTTTGGTCAGTGTTCGTATATGGGAATGGGTCTCTCTTTACAGTCACCTGGGCTGATGACTTTAATGTAGGATTCCTACTTTCCTGATATTCCAAGCTGGCTATCTGGCCTACACCTCAGGGATGANACTTTGGAGCCTCAGAGGAAGAAGGTCTGCTGAAGATGGGTTGGACCTGGACTCCCCTCAGGACTAGGGCTCACTGCCACCTGTCGGTGCTTANGTCTGAGGCCCACAAAGTGAACCCTCTGCATCCGACCTGGACTTAGCACCCCCTTCCCAGTCATTCTACGACCGCCAGTCTTAGGCAAGCCAGACGCACCTTTCCTTTGCTTCTTGTAGATGTTATTGCAGACACATCTGTCTTGGGTGCTGATGCACCTCCTGACATGCTCTCCTGTGCCA
Organism: Neotoma lepida; assembly: GCA_001675575.1. Classification (NCBI taxonomy): domain Eukaryota; kingdom Metazoa; phylum Chordata; class Mammalia; order Rodentia; family Cricetidae; genus Neotoma; species Neotoma lepida. The sequence continues at coordinate 25,591 of LZPO01009014.1, read as the reverse complement.
GGGCGTGGTGAGGTTTCTCCCCAGCTTGGGTGGCAAGACAGGCTGCCACATGGTTTGCTTACTGCTCCAGCCCAGGCAGCGTGGATTGAGGGCTTGTGTGGGAAGATTTGGGAAGCCTGACAAACAAGGAACTAAGATCACTAGCAGCTTTCAGTCCTGGCTTCGTTTCAGACCTGGGGAATGTTTTGTCAGAGCTGCTTTTATGTTAAGGGAAAACCCAAACCCTAGATTGTGTGTGTGTGTGTGTGTGTGTGTGTGTGTGTGTGTGTGTGTGTGTAAAATATTTCAGTGCAATTCTAATAATGCTCAAAAACTGGATTTGCTTTGGAAGAAGGGGGACAAGGGAACATAGAATTCAAAATTTATTTCTGAAATCTGTTAATAAAGCGNGTCATGGGATACACTTCTATTCTGACTACCTTTTCTTAAATCTAGCCATCACTGTTTGTCCCAGTCTAGCCCCCATGATGGCTGCTCCCGAGGCTCAAGCTCTCGGAAGTCACGTGCTCTGTGCTCTTTTGCCTCCCTCAGTTTGCTTGGGTCCCATGACAGAGACCTCAGAACCTGAAGGTGGGGACAAGGATGACCTCGTGCTGTTGAATGAGATCTTCAGTGCTTCCTGCCTGGACGAAGGAGAGTTTAGCAGAGAGTGGGCTGCTGTGTTTGGAGATGACCGGCTGAAGGAACCAGCCCCCGTGGGGGCACAGGGAGAGTCAGACCCCAGGCCCCAGATAGGCTCTGGATTCCTTCCTTCGCAGCTTTTAGACCAAAACATGAAAGATCTACAGGCCTCTCTCCAAGGTAGGTAGCACAGTGACTAGAAACTTCGGTTGTTATGCTTGTCCACTCCTTTCCCCCCTCAATACAAAAGTTTATTTGTTCTTTGTGGTTTTGTCTGAGTATGCTTTCTGTATTTTTAATTTATAACCAGTATCTTTTTATTTTATTATTAGTGGTAGTATTTTTTTCATAATTTTTTTTTACATCAAGTGACTTTTTAACTGAAATCACACCCCAACTTTATGATGTAGTGCCAGGCTCAAGATCAATTGTTTCTCATAATTTTCTCCCTCTCTCAGTACTTTCTCAGGGAAGTTAGGGGAGGTCCTCGATTTTACTTTCTCACTTGGATTTAAGCCAGTTTTGTGGCATGCAAGAAAGGATCTTGCCTCCGCAGTTCAAACTCTGTGGCCTGGCCACCCCTGCCTGCCCATCCCTGCACCTCCCATATACCCATGAGATATATTCTATCTGCCTATATTCCTGTAAACATGTCCTCTCTTTAGAGGCGAAGTGGCATTTCACTGGACCTTTAACTTTGTCTCCTCTTTCATATTATAGTCACTCTTCCTCTCTTTACACCTTGACCTGTCCCTACCTCATGTATGTCCCAATTCAGCAGTTCCTGTTCTGACTACTGCATACAAAGTAAACCCTCATCGCAGCCTCAGAACAGACAGAGTTTCCACCCTGACCAAAAGTGCTCTTCACTCAGAAGGGTTCAGTGCACCAGGGCTCAGCATCAGGCCACATGCTGGTTGAGCGTTGCTGGTGTGTCCCCACAGTGATTCAGAGTGCAAAAACAAAGCTCAGTGGTGAAGTCTTGAGTTTCTAAACTGGTCTTGAGAAGGAAACCATTTTCTTCTAGTGTGAAGTTTTTCGTCCTCTTCTGTTACGTAAATCATAAAGATAGGAATTACCCCTATGAAGAAATGTCCAAATTCTTTTGGTTTTCCTATGAACTTAAGCTGTCTCCTTAATAAACAACATGTTTATTTGGCACTTAAAGTGGAGAACAAATGGCAGAGTGGGAATGATTAAGTAATTATGGGCTATTACAGCCGTAGGTCTTGGGAAATGAGACCATTCATACAGGAGCTGGCGGGCAAGACAGAAAAAGAAAGTCCTCGCTTTTTTCTGAACCACCTTTTCCCTTTTATTTTCTCTGTGAACCCTGTTTTGCAACTGTCTCACATATTAGCAGGCATGGAGTTGGAACCTGCATGGATAGAGAAGATGCTAGAAGTGTACTCTGCTCACTGAGTTCCATCCCTGCTTTACCGTCTCCTTCACCGGGTGAAGCCCAATGAGCAAGTCTGCCAGTCTTTTACCCTAACCCTCTTGTAAGAGAGGACCTGACAGGCATGGGAGACTCCAGAGGCCAGATCCTCAGCCCACCTCTGTGAGATTTTGTCATGCCTCCAGCTTGCTGCAGAATGATCCTTAGAAGGCCCCAAGCTTTGGAGACTGGGGTGCCCTGCTGCTACAGGGAGCAGCGGTGGCTAACAGTTACTACAAGAGTAAGAGAGCAGGGCTCCAAAGCCTCTTCCTGGACAATGTGTGAAGAGCTCTGGTCAGACAGAACCCAAGAGCTGTAACAGGGGGTAACTGTGGGCTTTGCACTTACTTTGACCCAAGAGAAGGCACCAAACCACTTGTGGGACAAAGGAGGGAGGTGTTCTGACAGTAAGAGAGAGATGCAAGGTGTGACCTAGGAAGAGAAAGAGGTTCCACANAGGGAGGCCATTCATTTCCCAGGCACACAGTCTCATTTGAGGTTGCCATCCTAATGCTCTAGCAAGGTGCTCACTCACTAATAAGCATCTTTCCTTGTGGAAATGCATCTATGAACACAACAGGCAAAGCTCTCTGCTTTCCTGGAACTCACTTTCCAATGGGGCAGAAATAGGGAATGATAGACAGTGAAAAAATCCACACGGTAGGTTAGAGAGTGATCAGTGGTCAGCAGGGGAAAACAGAGCTAGAGAGAGTCGGTGTTGTGGGATGGCAGGAGAGCTAAACAGGGTCTTGCTGGGAAAATGAGAGCCAAACAAGACTTGATGGGATGAGAATTAGCCATGGGGACGCCTGGGCAGATAACCTTGGTTGACCCCATAAGGTAAGAACTTGCACAGCGTGACAAGGTCTGCAGGAAGAACATTTCTTGGAGCTAACTTGGCAAGAGTGAGAGGTATGAAGAAGGGGAGAGGTGCTCCAAGGCTGTGAAGGACAGACAGCATTATAGGCTGGACCATATATGCCAACAGAAGCTAGGCTACATGGGGCATGTATACACTGGGCAAATCGCCAACCTCCTTTCAGCAGCCATGTTGAAAACCACCACAGCATCTTCAGCCATCAGACAGTATGATCTGCTTTGTTATTTAACAGCATCATTTTGGTTGTTATAGTCTCCTCTCGTCCTATGGGCTTCTAGCAAGACTAATGTTAAAGTTACTCAGTAACTATGGAGTTTCCTTTACTTTGTAAATGGGTACCAACAGAATGCCTAGGGGATTCAAAATATCAAGGGGAAAAAAAGTCGACATGGTTGAAAAAAACAAAACAAAACAAAACATCCCATTCATTGTCCACCACAGCTCCAGAACCTCAATGGGAGCAACTTTCATGATACCCAATGCTGTCCTGATTCAGGGAACTTTCCAGATGTGTGTGGTATAGATACAGGAAGGTTGCTTGCAGTGGCTGAGCACTTTGAAGGCTTCTGCCAGGATTCCTCTCACCCCCAAGAATTTTTTTTCACTGCATCCATGGTTGAATAGAAAAGCTATCTAATGTGTATGAATAGTTGTTTGTAAATGATAGTTTAATGATGACTATTAAATCCTGGCCACCGTATATTAAAATGGATTCCTCTGGTTAATCAGATTGTGTCAAAACCTAAATNCAGTAACTACTGAGATAGTTAAGGAACTAACCTAAACATGGGGAGGTGGGACGTGTTGTCATATTGGCTCAGTGGNACTGTGTGGGAGGGAGTGGAGTCCAACTTTATTTTGTAGTTTGCCCTCTTCCTCCTCATGCTGTAGCAG
>LZPO01009014.1:9234-21268 GCA_001675575.1 Neotoma lepida | reverse complement strand
GGCATCTGCTGACACCTGAGCAAGGCTTATAGTGATCAGCCCTACTGTGAGTTTCTTAGTTTCACACAGGAATCAGGACACTGGGACACCAGGGCAGACAACAGGATAAATGGAGTTATAGAGAGACAGGGTCCTTGTCCAAGTAAAATTGAATGATGGTCCAGAAAAGAATATTTGAAACTGGGTCGTCATAGAAGTCTATGGATAATGTTTGAACACATCCAAGCTTTGTTTCACCATTGTACTGGCTCCCTGAAAGGACCCAGGCATCTGCAGGGTCAGGAGGTCAGAGAACAGAGGTAGAGGCTCTGGATGCCTCCAGCCATTAGCAATTTCCATAATTTCATTCTTCATCTTTCTCCTTTTCTTCCTCCTTCTTCTCTTTCCCCTCTTCCTTCTGCTCTTCCTTCTCAGTCTNCCATCTCCTAGAACGGTTTCTGTGTGCCTTCCCTCTGGCCTCTCCTCATTCTGTCCTCCAGCCCTCCAGGGGACCACAGAGAAAGAGAACAAGTGTGCCTCCCCTCTTGCCTAGTCCAAGTTGTGGGAGTTCACAACAAAAATCACGTCTGATCAAGTCATTTTAGAATTTTGAAGAATCCATTTTANCTGAGATTTCTGAGTTTCTAGAGTTAGTGGCCTGAGAGGGGGAAGCCTAGCTTCTTTTCTGTTGCTCTGATAAAGATCATGATGAAAAGCAACTTGTGGGTGAAAGGGTTTATTTTATTTTACACCTTCCACATCACAGTTCATTATTGAGGAAAGTCATGGCAGGAACTCAAGCAGGAACCTAGAGGCAGAGCCATGAGGAATACTGCTTACTGGCTTGTTCTCCGTAGTTTACTCAGCTTCTTTCCTTCCTGTTATCTTTCCTTCCNTCCTTTTGTCCTTCCTTCCTTTCCTTTCTTTCTCTATTTACATCCAACCCCATTTCCCCTCCCTCCTCTCCTTCCATTCTGTCTCCCCCCTCAATCCACTCCTCCTCTGTATCTGTTCAGAAAGGGCCAGGTCTCCCTTGGATATCAACAAAGCATGGCATATCAACTGCAGTAAGACTAAGCACCTCCCCTTGTATTAAGGCTGGGCAAGGCAATCCAGTATGAGGAATAAATAGGTTCCCAAGAGCCAGCCAAAGCGTTAGGGACAGCCCCTGCTCCCACTGTTAGGAGTCCCACAGTAGACCAACTCAGCCTGCTTTCTTATAAAACCCAGAACCATCTGCCCCAGACTGACACCACCCACGGTGGGCTGGTCCCTCCCACATCAACCATTAATCAAGAAAGCATTCCTATAAGCATGCCCATAGGTCACTTTCATGGTGGCAATTCCTCAGCTAAGGGTCCCTCTTCCTAGGTGACTCTATTTTGTATTAAGTTGACAAAAATTAACCAGCACATGTGGCTAGGACTTCCTGTACCCATGAAGTGATGAGAAAATTATGCCTTCCTGGGGCTTCTAAATATGAGTAGGCAAGCCAGCCAGAGAGTGCTGACCAAGCAGACACTGAGGAACGTTTGGAAGCCTTTTCAACGTTAAAAATTTAATTTAAAAGTAGACTCCAATACAGGAAAGATTACCAGCTGCTCAAAATAAATGCTCCAGCAGATCTTTCAGCTTTGGATTCTGCAAAGCAGAGCAAAGCAGAGCAAGAGCTCCTCAGAGTCACAGAATCACAGAATCGTGTTCCTGCAGGGTAGTTTTCCTTTTGCCAAGTTCTCAGATGCTGTTACCATCTGGGTGGGCTTTAGGTTTGGGTTATCGAAAATAAACCTCAGGCTGAGCTCATCTCTTCCCCCTCCTGAGTTAGCCTGGTGCCAGGTAACTAACATTTCCAGTACTTGATGGAAAAATGTCAAGGGAAAGAGAGCCGGCTGTATTTATGGCATGAACACAGAGTGGGCACTCTGCTTGGGACAGTGGGATTGCTAACTCCATCAGGGCAGCCAAACTTTCTGAGCCTGCTGAGCAACATCTGCAAGGTGGAACTTGGAGAGCTGAAGGATTCAAATGCCTCTGGTGCTATACAGAAGGAACCTTCAAGACCAACTCCTCCACCCACTCTGTAGATGAGGAAATCCAGGAGCCTCAAAAGGTCATGTGCTTGCCAAGTTCTTGCACTTTCCACCACTGTAGTGAGTGCTAAATTCTCAACTTGGTTTACAAGGTCCTTCAGTATCTAGCCCCAGTTTCATGGCTGCCCACAACTCCCACACCTTTATTTAGCATGACTCAGTGACATAACTGTGCCAAAGAACCAGTTCTCTTTTATAGATGGTAGCACTGAGATATGGACCAAACTGTCCTGGAACTCACTAGGTAGCCAAGGCTAGCCTCAAACTTTCAGTAATCCTCCTACCTCAGCCTCTCAAGTGCTGGGATTATAGACATGCACCACCATACTATGAATTCGATTTTCTATTCATCCAACGGACTCCAGTCATACTGAGCTTTACCGCACCCGGATCTTTCCACCAACATGGCCTTGGCACATGTTCTCCTTAGCGCATGCCATCCACACCTACACATGCATAGTGCTATACTTGGCTGACGTCCCCAAAGCCTCAGTCTCCNAGTCAATTCATCCACACCCCAGCAATCTGCATTAGCTCTTTCTGCTCCACACTCCCATTACACCCTGTACTTAAATCACCCTCTTACCTCACCTTATGGGAAAACTGATTTCATTTGTCTCGTCCTCAGGTTGTCATAGAAACAGGATCCACAGTTGTGCTACTCACCATATTTTCAGATCATAACTCAATGCCTAGAATTCAGTGGATGTTTAAAAGATACTTGCTAGAAGGATGGATGGGTGCGTGGGTGGGTGNNTGGGTGGGTGGCAAGCAACAAGAGAGGGAGGGCAGCAACTGGCAAANGACATGATGCTAGATCACCAGGTGACAAGCCTAAGATGTGAACTCCTTTAGATAACACTTTAGCAATTACTGCTACTGTGTGCTGAGGTATACAAAACTATGAATTCAGCATAGCTTTACTNAGAGTCTGCTCTCTAGCTTTGCTTACTTAGTTTTACCCNCAAGATCCCAATTCACTTGTACTGAAGTCCAGTGAGACAGGAATCTTACACTTTGCAGGTGTGCAGTGTACCTGAGGGGGTTATGGCCACTATTGCTGTGCTTCTCCTGCTTTGTCCTTCATAGCCCATCCCCCCACCCCCCAGGCTGAGATAGAGACATTGCCTGGGCCTTTTGCTTTAAGTGGTGAGGGCCACTCACAGCCAAGTGTTCTCTGGCCCATGTGCCTTGGCTCTGCTTGCTCCTCTTGCTGGGCAATGTTAGTTCTGGCTCATTGGTATTTCCCCATGTGTACGCAAAGGGAGCAGGGCTGCTCTAGCAAGTTTTTATGTGTGTTTCTGCAAATGGGTAGCACATTGACATATCAAAGGAACCCAGAGCTGGAAGAGTTNGCTTGTTTCTGAGCTTGGAGCTCCCTTCTGTCTCCACCCTTCACTACCCCTCTCTTAAAAGAATTTCTCTTGAGGTAGGGAGACATCTTTCTAGCCACACCTATGTGTTTAAAATGCCTCTGCCAACTCTCACTGACTAGGGAACAGCTGACAGCAAATGCTGGAATATTAGCAACACTAAGCAATAGCAGTTTTGCCTGACAGAAGCCCAGACATTTGAAATCTGGTTGTTTTCCATCCATAATCACCCTCATAGCATCCTTCCCCTAAATAATTTCCAGAGCTACATAAAGGAGGCTGAAATTGCCTTAGGGATTTGTTCAATAGCTGGTATCACATCAGTGCAATTTTATCTGCCCCATACCCATCTTCAAGCTGCTCGATGGATGTTAAGGCATGAGTGTGACTATATATACTGGCTGCTAATCGTGCATACATACCATGTGGAGGCGGCGTCATGATGCCTGTATGTCTTTAACATTGTTGCAGAACGCTGTCATGCCATCTCAGCTCCCAAAGAGGAAACGGCTTCAAGTTCTTCCTTTTACATGTATGTTCTCTGCTGTGAAGAAGCCTCCCCTTGTGGAGTCTCAGCATTGCTTGTGCAGCTTCTAACTAGAGCTGAGCAATACCCAGTAGTACCTAGTCACAGAGGAATTTGGCTGGATGACATCTGTAGGCTGGAGGTGTAGTTTAGTGACAGAGCATATACAATGCTCTGAGTGTGATGNCCAGCATCTCCTGAAAGAAAATACATTTTTTTCCTTTATAAAGAAATCTTTCATCATCATCATCATCATCATCATCATCATCATCATCGTCATCATCATCATCCCTTTACGTGGTATGCTTGAAAATACAATTTAGGGTGCTGAAGAGATGGTTTAACCATTAAGAGTAGTATTGCTCTTGTAAAGGAACTAAGCTTGGTTCCCAGCACCCATGTTAAGTATCTCAAAACCACCTGCAATTCCACTTTTCAGGGGGATCTGATTCCTCTGGTCTCCATGGCATCCACACTCATTCACACATACCCACATACAGAAACAGTCATACACAAAATTAAAACAAATCTTTAAGTAAAGAGAAAATGCAGTTTATTTCTCTGGTACTTTTCAAATGTAACAATATACATATTCATTTGTAAGTTTTCAAGTCACATGTTCCATAAAGGGAGGCAAGCCCTACTTTAGAGTGCTTCCTGAGAAACACACCCCAATTTCATATGATGAAAAACACAGTAAGCCGAATACCCCTCTTTACTCCAGTGTTCTTGATAGCCGTGCGTGGAAGTGAATGCCATGCATGGTTTTGGAGTAGGAAGCATTTTCTTGTTGAGTTCCCATTATCAAACGGCACAGGGAGGTGAGGGAGGCATGGACTCCTGTACTCCCCCACAGTTTTCCCCTGAGGTGATTCTGGTTCTCTCTGGAAGTAGCCTCTCTGTGAACTCAGGCAGAGAGCACANTGAGATCCAAGAGCCTAAGCCGCAAACTTTCTTGTGGTTGTCTAGGAAGATGAGGCCCTGAGGTAGGCTCCTCTGCTTCCTAAAAGGACCCATCTCCTTGCTGTAGCCCCNCTGACCTCCTAACAAACATGTTGATCTAGCCAGCCAACGGGCCATCCAGGGCACTGTTCCCTAAACTTACATTGGCCTCAAGGATTCCATTTCAATCAGTCAGCGCCTCTAACCAGCTCACAGGTCACATGGGGTAAGCATCTCTAACTGGCTTACAGGTCATGTGTGTCAGGAGACAAGCTGCAGGGTTGCAGGGAAGGAGATACAGGTTGCTGGTGGGCTGGTGTGATGATCATGAAGGANTACAGAAAAGAGGGGGACTGTTATCAAGTTAGCATTGACTCCTCTCAGCCTTTCCTGTAACTGGTGCTATTTGCCCCACAACTTTCACTTTCCACATTTACTGTTTTTATGTGATTTGGGTCTAGAAGGAAAATGGTTAAGGGCCAATTTTCTAGGAACTGGGGAGGTTTTGTTATTCCTGGATCACACCAAATACTGGTCATTTAAAGTTGTTTTATTGGAGTATAATTTACATGCCATAAAATTCACTAGCTGTAAGAGAACAGGTCAAGGATTTCTCGTAAATTCATATAGCGAAGTTGGAATTCCAGCATCCCAGAAGGCTCCTCTGACACCTGAAGCGTCTGATTGCATATGAATCATGCTGACTGTATGTTTAATTACCGTTCCAATGAATAGCGATGGCGGTTAAAATCCTTTCTGGTTTCCATTGTTTTATACCAAGGAAATGGGTCGCAGGCCATCTGTTTCATTACTTCTCAGTCTTTATTATTAAGTCTGTGTGCTGCCCATCTAAAATGAAGTACATCTAGCTAGTGAGCATTAGACCATATGGGCTGCCAAGTACATCATTGCCATTCCTTAAGATAACATACCAAGAGTGTGCTTCTTGCCATTTAAAGGAGGGTTTAAATACCTTGTCTTAATTCAAGAATCATATATCCAACCCCCCCCAGCCGTGTGCCCATGTCCTAAATGATACAAAAATGAATAATATATGACTCATGGCTTCAAGGGGTTCATGACTCCTGAATGTGGCAAAAACACAAACTAGTAAAAATAGTATAATTCTATAATTGAGTCCACTGGAAAGTGTGGGCATTAGAATAGCAGGATAAACAAATGGTGTTTAATGGTGTAATTTTTGTGGCATATAAGGAGTGACATTCTTGCCCTGCAAACTGTATTCCCTGACCCATCTGAACTCTGCAATCCAAACACAGTCTCTCTTGAGAACTTTGCTGGAGACTAAATTATTCTTTACAAAGAAATACAAAACACTCTAAGCAAGACCATCTCATTAAAAGGCCAGAGTTTTAGGCATAATGACCTTCATAGTGATGGCCTGTTTGCAGGTCAACATTCTAATGTGGGCTTAATCAGGAAACAGCTACCTGCTCTGTGTTAAGTATTTTGGAGTGTTTGGGAGGAAAACTTTCATGCCTCTTTCAAGAGATAAGACTTTGAACACAAAGAACTAAAGCAGAGGTTCAGAGATGTATATGGTAAATTTCTAAATTAAGGATAAGTCATGCCAAAATATCCAGGACAAAGAGTAAATGTTGTGGGGAATGGGACTTGCTTCCGTAAAGCAAGAGTGCTGANGGCCTCCACCCATGCTCTGCAGGCAGGGCACAGGGGTATAACAGAATGCTGAGTTCCACAAGCCAGATGACATTGTAAGGTGTGGCATAAAGTTAACCCCACATAAGCTCTCCCCACTCATCTATTTGGGACGGACTGCTACTTATTTAACTGTATTAATTCAGCTTCTCAATGTACAGGAAATAGACGCACATGACCCTCTTGGTAGAGATGTGTGGTTACTAGTTCTATTGCTATGTTTATTCANTTTTAAGCCCTTCCCTTTTTGTGACAGGAAACCATGATTCTTTCTGATGGTTTTTGGTGTGGTGATGAAATCGCCATACTTGGCAAGAAAATGGGTATAAAACAAAAAAGGCAAAACAGTGCTCTGAACTAGTAACTTCTTGNTTGTTTTTCAAAGTCCACTGTCGTCTTTAATTTCCTGTGTATTTCAGTTGGGACAATTGGATGCTTCTCCTGTTCCCTCAGTTTTCCCAGTCTGAGGAAGATGAGAGAAAGGTCTTGTCACACCATCCTCTGCCTTCTTGCTGGAGGCCACCATGGATTAGAACCATATATGTGCTCAGCAGCCGGTGGGGTGGTGTGACTGTTCCTGCTAGATCTAATGTCCTTCGGTTTTGAATATTAGGCTGGTCAGAGAGCAATGTCAGTCCTCACACTCCATNGCCAGCACCAAAGACAAGCAGTTCAAATGACAGCAGCTCTGCACTGAAAGGTAAAGCAGTCTTACCCCTCTCCCATGACAGCTGTCTTCCTGTCCAGCAGCCCTGTCACTCCTCCTGTATTTCTTTACTAGTTTGCTTTTGCACATGTAGAGCTTAAGTGCACGGCTGCGGGATGAGGNGNTCTGCATGATCCTAATTCTGACTTTTTCCTGGCTTACTGTCCTCATTCATCATTCCCCTCATCAGACTCCCCTAATGAGGGTGCATCCAATGTGTCTATCTCTGTGTGATCCTCGGGATGATAAGCTGAAAATAGCAAAGTTGGAAAGACCACTGTGGTTTGCCGGCTTTAAAAATACCGTGGTTCACCACATAAGGAATGGAGTGCCTCGGAAAGGGTGGGGCCTCTTAGCTGTCAGAAGAGTCCTTTCAAGCTTGTGAGATCTGTTCTCTTTGGGGACAGGCCCCTGAAGAGAGCATCTGCTGGACAGAAGATCTCATGTGTATTCACAGCTCTATCTCTGTTCCTTTGGTCATCACCCCCTCTCCCTTTGACCAAAAGTCATTAGAGGAAACGTCTGTCCCATTATCATCAGAAAGTGTTCCTATGGTGTTCTTTTAAGTGCTGTGCAAATAATTTGCACCTGGTTTTACTCCTAGTGGAGACCTGGGGATCTGAGGGTTGCCTTCAAGTGTAATCACCTGCCTTAGCTTCTAACTGCAAGGCTGTGATCACTCTCTGGGGACCTTCTCAGACCTTTGCAAGGTGTTAGGAGGAAGGGGAAGTAAGTGTGTAGCATATTTTCATTGGAGATAGCTTTAAGATATCTTTGTATTCTCTATCAAGAATTAAGATAAACTAATCCATCTATACCAGTCTTGCCCCATACACTATCCTCACATGACCTCCAACATGACGACTTGCGATTCTCTCCAGTCCACAGGTTGTGAGGGCTAACCACATAGAATTCAGTTAAGGTTACCTGTAGTAACAAACTATTCAGAGAACTATTCCGACTACTAGTCTTGCCATTACTAGCTGTTCCTATGTGTACTAGTGGTATCTCAAATCTGATGACATAATTAATACATATATTGATTCTGTCATCACAGAGTAATATGCCTGTTGGGAATTATGATTAGAAATAGGGAGATGAAGCTCAACTATGAAGTGCTTCATTAACTAGCTTAACAGTTCAATGTCATTTTAAAGAATCAAAGATGGTTTGTGTATTCTGATCCCATTCTGTCCCTTCACTCCAGCCAGCCACTCTTTCCAGCCAGATGGCAAGCACATTCGTAGCTGCTCCCTGCTAGAAGGGCACCCTATTAGAGACGTTTATTCATGCTTCTGACACCTCCACCTGCTGGAGAGGGGGTGGGGGGAGCCGGTGAAGTAGATGCTCACATGGAATGATTTATACGGGAGAGCCCCAGCTTGTTTATAGATCACTTGCATGAAACACTCTTGAAAATTCTCTCCTCATCTGGAAGACACTTCAGCTGTCTAACCACGGTATTTGGGAAGTTAGGGCAGGTGCTTTGGTGAAAGCACAGTAGAGTGAAGGGCTCCAGTGAGGGGAAATGAAGGGATTTCAAGCCTGTGAAGGGAAGGAAAGAACTTCAAGGGCCTTTTGCCTTTGACAGGAAAAGGTGGAAAAGGCAATGACCGTGTGGCAGAGAGGCTGGGCGTGGGTATGACCTCCTCTGGGCCTGGGCCTTTGAAGGATGAAAAGAGAAACCCTAGATTACTCCTGACCAAGGGGACTTGAAGGAATTCCTCCAGCAGACACAGGAAAGCACCTTGCTTTTTCAGCCATTCAGTGTGATTTCTGAAATAGTCATGCTGCTTCCTGGTTGAGGCAAAAAGAGAGGGTGTAGGGTTTTGATCAGTTCACAGAGCTGTAGCTGGAGGTGTAGCTACAGGTAGTGCTTAGTTAACTTAGAGAGAACACACCTCCTTCTTCATGGGCCCTCAGGCCACAGTTTAGGAGTGTCAGCCAGTCAGGGGACATGGGATTCCCTAACTGTTAAGAGACCAAGGGTCAATTGGCTGCCTGAGCCCAGCATGGCAGAGGTGGTCCTTGAGAAGGTGGTTTTGTTCATGTTTCTTCTTCTTTCCCCAGAGCCTGCCAAGGCTGCCTCAGACCTGACTGCCTGGTTCAGCCTCTTTGCTGACCTCGACCCCTTATCAAATCCTGATGCTGTTGGGAAAACCGATAAAGAACACGAATTGCTCAATGCATGAGTCTGCAACCTTCAACAGGGAGCCCTCGGGCCACTCGGCAGCACCTCATCCAGGGCGTGCAGAAGTCTAACGTGCTCAGTATGCTGTTTTAATATTTACGTGCCATTTTAATAAAATGAGAGGGTCAAGGCCCTGTTTCTATCGCTATAGATTTTTACTCTCACTTGGTCTGTATGTTTTCCATGTGCATTGAACAATAGCGGAGTAGGCAGGAGCAGTTAGCAGGCCACTGCTTGCTCTTGGAGACACCCCATCAGAACCATGCTGCGTCAGTACACCGTGGTGAAATCCAAGTCTAACTTACACACCTAAATGTGGGCTTACGCACTATGTCCTCAGGGGCACCAGGAGGCTAACAGTGTTTTGTGTTTGCTTATGTCCCGTCACCCTCAGAAGGGGCTTCAGGAAGATCCCTTCATCCTGCCATACCACCTTTCATTGAGCTCTGGATGAAGATCCATCCGGACAACCAAAGACACACAGTCTCCCACCACACTTGACTGTGGCCACGTGCCACACTGGCAGAGGAGTTGGGCTTCTTTCTGCTACGTGCCCTTTCTATGCTGCATATTTGTACATCCTAATGTCTCCTTTCATGTTCTTTGTAGCTGAATTCAAAAGCATGTATTCCAGTGGCTTCTGCATTTTCTTTAATAGAAAAACTTAAACATTAAACAGAAAGCATCATTCGATACACAAATTCAAGTCATGGATTCTATGTGGAGACTCAGTTGTGCTAAGAGGGGCACTGTGGATNGTGGGATGGAGGAGGCAGGTGGGTCCCACAGGCAGTCCTGAAGCTTCCTGAAGCTATTGACGAGATGCTCTGCATCCCCAAATAAGACAGCCAGGTTACATGAGCTGCAGGGAATTTTTGTAGGATCAGGAAACAGCAGTAACAACAGATTTCNATGTAGGCACATAAACAGCTCAGATACTCTATCAATATCACTGACCCTAGAGTTGGCACTTACCCTCCTGTGTCACAGGTTACCTGCCATGTCAGGGTCCCACATATTCCCTGAAGTTCACATACACTGTGGCAATGCACTTAAGATCCTGTGTGGAATGAGTGGTGGTCCAGCGGAAAGGTTCTCTGTGCCAGGCCAGGCCAGTGGCCTCTTCTGGGCCCTGTTGCCCATCTCAGAGAAGGCTTTCTGGGTCACCTTCAGAAACACAGGAGCACCTCATGGAAGGGCTTGACCACAAACAAAAAATTAAAAAAATACTCTGAGGGCTGGAGACACAGACTCTTAGAAGTGCTTTCTTGGGAGAAAGGTAATGGTCTGGGAGCCAGCTGGGGCCTTAGCTCAGGTTTCTTTTCCGGCTTTGCTGCCCGTGCAGGCTGTCAGGGGGTATCATTACTAGAATCTTCTCTAGCAGANTTCTCCGCTCTTCATTAATGTACTTTGAAGTTGTCAAGATACAAAATCAGAACCCCACCTCATACTCCTTTGAACATTGACATGCTGGCCACCCCCCTAATCCACCATCTCGGGGGCCTGTTTGCTATGTGGGACACCATGACAACCCTTCCCAGTCCTCAAGAGCTTCCTCAGAGCCCACCTCTACCACTAGAATGCCTCTAGGTGCACCTTCAATAAACCAAGGACTGAGCCCTGCTGTCCCCCTGAAAGTCTGGCTCCTGCCCTACCTCTACCTCTCTCATCTAGCCACGCCAGGATGGTGCCCAACCTAGCCTGGTCAGGTCTGTGCTTTAGGCACATGCTTCTACCATTAGATGCTGCCACCCTAGAGATCAAGACCCTATTTTCAAAATCTGCCTCCAAGCACCCGGCACCCTAGAGTCGCCTTGGGAGCAATGGATTAATGATTGCCAGATCAAGTTGCCCTATGTGGAATGAGGACGAAGGGTCCTAGTTTCACCCTGGGTCACATTTGTTTGCAGCCATGAAACACCCCAGAAGTCCCAGTGGGGAGCTGAATCTGCAGGGCCTGTCTGGCTCCATGCAGGCAGTGGGAGGGAGGGCAAGGGAGGTGGAGTTCTTCTGTTTTGAATAGGTTACTTTAAACAGTGGGAGGGTGCGTTTTAAAACTGATCAGTGAGTAGAGGAAAGAGGATCATGGTNGTTGGATAAGCTTCGCCACAAGGAAAAGGAAAGGGTTGCTCATGGCAGCATTTTCTCCCTGAGTTTTCTTTAGATTTTCTTTGTGCAAAGGAAAGAAAAGAAGACGACTCAGTCTCCTTTCCCATCTGCAATCCACTCGGGCAGCCTCTTGATCCCTTTTGAGAGGCGTGTTTTGATCCTGCTCACACAAAGCCCCTCGACCACCACTCCTGTTCAAGGAGAAGCAGCTGCTGCTCGGTTGCCTTGTCAGTGGCCTGTGCACCGCCTGGCCGAGGCGCTTCCTCTGGGACCCACCTCGAGCCTCCCTAACTGCGACAATAAGCCTGTTTCTGACATGAAGAAGACAAAGTGTCTCTACCCTCTTTGCCAACAGTCTCACATCTCCGTTTCCATCTCACCTCGGGCAGCCAGCCTGAGCCACAGTTACATTGGTGCTTGAGACAACGATAGGAAGCC
>LZPO01009010.1:12009-23902 GCA_001675575.1 Neotoma lepida | reverse complement strand
ATATGTGTAATGACTGCATGGAAGAATTCAGGAATCTGACTTGGAAGCTGACTCAACTCTTGGCAACATTGTGTACCAGACTGCACCACTCATTTGCCTGTTGTTTATTCCACCCATGACNCATGTCAGACACTAACCTAGATTCTGTATGCAGAGTACATTTAAAACTCCCCGTTCCTCACGGAGTCCACATAATGCTGGAGNCACAGTAACGTAATCCAAGGGAGATGAGTGAGCTTACACAACAGGCCTGATGCAGCATATGACATAAGGCTCTGACTTCAGGTGCAAAATCTAAGGTTGCCTCAAAAATTTGTGAAAATTAAGATAAATATTTTTTTATTGGGTAGGGATTGGACCCAGGCCTCACAGATGCTAGGCAAGTACTCTTCCCCTAAGCAAGTTATACCCTTAAATCAAGATAAATAGCACCTTAATACAGCTGTAAATAAGTGATAAAGAGAAATAAATAAAACTAGCTGTGGGAAAAGGATATTTTGAGGAGCTGGGAATAGAAGTTTCAACTAGAGAAACCCCAAGAAAAGTATATGGGTGAAAGACCCAGAGCAAGGGATGAGTGACCCAGGCAAATATCTGGTCAAAGACTTTCCAGACAGGTGGCAGCAGTGAAAAGGCCCTGGGGCAGCAGATGCCTTGAGAGAACCTAGCATAAAGGAGGGACCGGTGGGGGAGGANCAGAGGAGAAGGCAGGGTTAGAGACAAAGAGGGAAGGACCAGCTGATTGCCAAACATGGAGACACATGNTTGGTTGTTCTTTGGCATCTTCTAGTTTGCTTCTGGCTCAAAAGACACAGACACCAGAAGACGCTTCTCTGACCTTCCTGTGAACTCAGAACACTCTTCTCTTGGCTCAAGATCATCACACGTTCTTTCTCCTACTTATTTTCAAAGTATTTGAGGACTTATATGAAAACTGATACTATTGTTTTCTTCTTTCTGACTCTTTGAACTTATCTTTAAATTTTCCAAATTATGATTTTTCATTTATTCTTTGAAAGTTTCACACATTCATACAATGTATTTTGATCGTATTCACCGCCCCCTCCTCTCCTAACTCCTTCCAGATCAACTCTCAACCTCCCTATATCACCCCTAACTTCCCTAACTTCATATTCTTTCTTTTTTTTAACTCAGACTCTAATTTGTGCAGCCTGCATACTCATGGATGTGGGACCATCTGCTGGTGGAGCATAGTTGACTTACCAGGGATTGCACCTTTATAGAAACTGACTCTTCTTCCCTCAGAAACCATCAACTGTCAATAACCCCTCAAGTAGGGGTGGGTGGAGCTCTTGAGCCCCTCCGTGCTGGAATCCTGATAGGCTTGATCTTGTACAGGTCTTATACAGGCAACCGTGGCTCCTATTAGTTCATGAGTGCAGTGGTCTGATTATATCTAAGACACTTTTTTGATCTGGTCATTCTTGATATCTGGCTGTTACAATCTCTCTGCCCCCATCTTCTGCCATAGTTCATGGGCCTCAATGACTGAGCACTTCACTGACACTTACTCTTATTGTACCTGTGTCTCGAAACTCCCAGAGACCACCAAAGAGCCAATTTCCAATACAAGCACACAAGGGTCTTTTTATTGTCAGGTTCAAACCTGGGCCACCACCTGTCAGATGAAGGGAAATGCAGCAGCAACTGTGGGCACAGGGGTAGGAGAGTTTATAAGGGAAAAACTACAAGCCGGAAATTATATGCCTTGGCAACTTGGAATTGGGTAGAAGGGATATGGGGCAAGGTGACTTTTGAAGGCAGGGTTAGAGACAAAGAGGGAAGGACCAGCTTCCAGACTTTCAGCACAAAACCACATTTGAAACTATTGGGTTAGACTTTTGGTGTAAAACTACAACCTGCTGACAGGATATCTGGATATCTGGATATCTGCAAGGGCCATAAACCACCAACAGGATGTCTGCAGGAGCATCTGGATCTAGTTAAACTTTACTTCCCTGTTTCTTAATTGACTGCTTCTAGGGTATCTGTTCNAGTTGTCATGACACATTCCTGAGGTTCTTCCTGGCACTGAGTATGGCCCCTGGTCACCGGGTGGTTAAGATGGTGGCCCTTCCCCAAGATGGAGTCTGTAAAGTCAAGTCTAGGCCTTCATATGGCCTTCACACTCTCTCCACTTTGACCAGTTGTGAGTTTTTGCATTAACTGCTATGCACAAAGAAACTTCTCTTGTGAGGTCTGTGAGACCTACTCTAATCTATAGGTAGAGAGAAACAGATTTACAAGACACTTTAATACTATGTCCATTTACCAAAATAATAGTAGTAAGTTCATTTCTGAGGCTTGTGAGCTCCCCAAATATGGGTTCTAGTCNCCATTTGGAGCTCCAGTCAGATATTTCTACCTGTNGAGCAGGCTTTAAATCCAATCAGAAAGCGATTGGTTCTCATCATAACACTCATGCCACTGTTGCACACACGGAGCTACTTTGCCATGCCTGTTGTTATTATAGCTCATAGAGTTCAAAATTGAGTCATACTCTTAATGAATTTTTTCATCCAGCAGCCTGCATAGCATCTTCTGGTACTATGAAAGCCAGCCAGCAGGGAGGAAGCTTCCTGGGCAGTATTCTTGGTTTCTNCATGTCCTGTGATCAAAGTACATGGTGTTTTTGTTCAGTGGGAGCTCCACCTCAACCCCTGGCACCCTAGCATCACACTCTGTGCGAGCAGCACCTGGTCACCATGCAGTGTCCTCCTGGTTTGGGCACCGCTTCCTACCCGGGGGTCCACTTCTAGACGCAGCCCAGTGCCCTATCACCAGCCCCACTTCCTGCATGTCTCGGGCTCCAGCCCCAGCACCACTGATACCTCNCTGTGCCTGAACTCCTGGCTCATGCGTGATCTGTATGTGGCCCATGTGNAGCCTGGTGCTGGGCTGCATGCTGCATTGGAACACAGGATATGCTGAACCCACCCCTTCAAAGCCCNCCAAACACTGCCCCTCCCCTAGAGAGGCTCAAGATCACTCCCTCTGGGTATTTAAGGAGCATCCTGGAAAATAGATGCATGGTTCTTCCAGTCTCTCATTCTGNTCTTCTCTCTGAGTGGTTGGGGAATCACCCANGAACATTTTGCCCATTAAACCTGGCCTTTTCCTAATTTGGTCTGATTCAGCATCAGCAGAGAGGCTTATCAGAGTGTAAACAACTTATCAGTTTTCAGCAANAGGGTCTTGCCATCAAGTTTTGGTGATCACTGAAATCAGTAGCAATTGCTTTGCTACTGAGGANGTTTGAGGAGGTTTTCAAGACACTCTTGACCAACAACTCAAGGGATAGTGTGGTGATATTTTGTTTGTGCTTTAACAAATAAAGCTTGCCTGGAGATCAGAGTGAGGAGCTAAGCCACTAGTGAATCATAGGCCGGGCACTGTTGGCACATAACCTTTAATCCCAGCATTTGGAAGGAGGAAGCAGGAAGATCAGGAATTCAAGGCCACCCTGGGCTACACGAGGTTGATCCAGTATAAGAGAGAAACAGAGCCAGGCAGTGGAAGCTCACACCTTTAATCCCAGAACTAGAGAGGTGGAGACAGTAATATAANGTGGGAGGAGACAGGTGCTCAGCTCTTTTTCAGTCTGAGAAGTTGTGGAGGTAAGAGGTGACTTTGGCTAGCTCATTTACTTCTCTGATCTTTTAGAATTTGCTCCTTATATCTGACTCCCAATTTTATTAAGACTAATTAGAATTCATGCTACAGGGTGGTGGTATCCCATATTTGACACTAGGCATTTGATTTGGTGACTTGCGGATTCTGTGAAGAGGAACATTATTTCTTGTGTATAGAAACAACCACTAAACTAATATCTATCTATCTATCTGTATTTACATATATAAAATCTTAATATATGTATTATAAAACAATAGGTAGGTAGGTAGGTTCCCATATGGCTTTTTCAAACATCCTTAGTGTTAGTTATCTGTCCTCCCATCCTCTCCTCTGCCCTACCCGACCATCTCTCCCCACTTAAACCTTCCTCCCCACTATTCACCTTTTCTGCTTCATGTCATCTGTGTTCTACTATCCCCTTTTTTCTTAAGATCTTTCTTCTTCCTCCCCTCCAATGGTTTCCTTCTAGCTTCCTGGATTATCCAAGTTAAACACACAAATCCAGTGATTTGATGCTGAGATCCATATATGGGTGACAATATAACATCTGTCTTTCTGGATCTGGGTGACCTTGCTCAGTTCAATGTTTTCCAGTAGAATCAAATATGTATGTGATATTACTTAATTTTTAAAGGTAGTCTACTAATTTGAAAAAAAAAATTAAACACTGCACAGGTTAAAGCCACTAGTTCAGTGCCAGAGATGAGGTTGCTTCCTAGAGGACATTTGGAGGGGTACCACTGTCATCTAATGGACCAAAGCCAGAATGCTGCTAGAATCCTGCCATGCTCAGGATAGACCTACTCCCCAGACCACACAACATACTTTGATCACAACACCCACATCATTTATCGAGGAAACATGGTATACACTGAATATAGCTGTCAAAGGAATCTGTCAAGGTTGGCAACTACAGAAAAGGAGAAGATGGACTGGAGGCCTCCGTACGCCTCCTTCCCTCCATGCCTCTGCAAATGCTACCCATTTCCTTCATGCCTCACATACCTGGTTTTCCACCACATACCCTATCCATCTCCTCATTAGATAGTCACTGCCCACTGCCCCATTTCCATGAGTGTGACCACCACACAGCAAAGATGCCCTGTGTTCACAGAGGCAGGTGGAGATCTGCTAATTGTAAGGCTACTGTTTGAGTGTGGAGTGCCTTCCTCTCCTGCCTGCCAGCTGCACACTTAGGCTGGTGGTTCCTTCAGCTCCATAGGTGTCTAACCTGGCCCACTGAATCTTGCCAATGGAGCACCATTTTCCATTCTAAATGTAATAGTGTGTTGACAGGCACTCATTCTCTTCATCATATACTGATAGCTGATAATAGGAATCACATTTCAGCAGCCTCTTCCTCGTTAAAATGGTTGGAAAGATAAGTAGATTTGAATTGGATTTTGTCATTTTTGCCTGTGTACTTCTAGAACAACTTCTCTTGGTCCAACAAACTAGAACACCATGAGCTCAAAGCCTACAGAGCCCAGCAGACAAGGGGATGATGTAAAGCAAGCCAGTAGAGAGTGTTGGCTGCTGGGATGAAACGGAGAGGACCACTATGTATGAGGGCACCTGCTACAGATGCAGCCAGGACTTCAGAATTCTGGAGGTCAGTGAAGCAAGACCTTTTAGCACCCAATCAAACCAGAAACCTGGATTGTTAAGTAAATACATTTCTTTTTCCCTTTGCTGAGTGTGTGTATTTGTGTGTGTGTGTTCACATGCACCTGTGTGCAAATGCATATGGAGGTCGTAGGTCAATCTTGGGTGCTGTTCTCAGGAACTATCAGCCTTCCTTTTTGAGATGGGGTCTCTCATTGAACCTGGACTTCAGTGATTCAGCTAGCTGGCTGGGTGGGGAGCTCAGGGATTTGCCTGTCTCCCAGTTACTTGGATTATGCAGACATGGCTTCATGTAAGTGCTAGGGATTGAACTCAGGCCTTTTTGCTTGTGCGACAGGCACTTTACCAACTAAACCATCTCCCCTGTCCTTAAAGGTATCAACTTTAATATACCACACAGAATTTCTCTAAAGCTAATCATGTTCCCCAGCTGTAGTGTGTCGGTTGTCAGATGCCGGTCACCACCCCGGGACTCATTCAGTGCAGAAAACTAAAAGTGGACCAATGGAACCCCGGAGAGGCCAGCTTTGTAGAAGGAGACTGCTTAGTTCTGGAGGTTCGAGGGCACACACCTGTGTTGGTTCCTTTTGTGACATTGAACAAAATACCTGACAGAAGCTACTTAAGGGAAAAAAACTCTGTTTTGGCTTCAGTCCTTCATGGAAGGGAAAGCATGGTCAGTTCATGGTGGTAGGGATGTGTTGTCGAAGCTTTTCACATCATTGTGGATCAGGAAGGAGAAAGACCGGGTCTTAGACTCAGGGTTAGGTTGTAACATTTACAGGCTTCTTCCAGCAAAGTCCCACCTCCTACTGGCTCCACAACCTTCCCAAATAATACCACCACCAGGGGAACAAGCATTCAGGACAGGAGCTTGTGTGGGAATTGTCAGATTCAAATCACAACAGTACCTGCATCCGCTTAGCAGGAATTTCATGGTAGATGACAAGAATATATGCAGGACAGAGCAGAGGGGTAGCATCCTTGAACAAGAAACGTGAGAGAGNCTAGGGAGCTACAATCCCTTCAAGAGCACACCCCACTGGGCCCCACCTCTTAAAGCTCCAACCACTTCCTGACACTGTCACCCTGGGAACCGAACTTCCAACACATGAAGTTTTGCAGGACAAACAACATGCACATGGCAAGCAAGTTAAGTAGGAGGGATGGGTTCAAGATCTACTCAATTAAGCTACTTTGTGGCTTCCTATCCACAAAGTAAGTGCTCTTCCAGTTCCTCTGTGTCACGGTGGCTGTTAATGTGTGAGGTCCTAGCAGGGTTGAAAAGGACTTTGTCATGGGTCCTTCTGGTGTTTCTCACAGTATCCCACAAGCATCACTTCCATGTTCCAGGTGAGAAACCCAAGTCCCAGTGATGATGTGACTGAGACTAGCCTCTCCAGGATTTGAGGCATCAATACAACCTCACAGTCTGAGTTTTCATCATTTTGTTGTCTGTAGGCCACGGANATGGTTTGGAGACATTTGTCTTATTAAGTGGATGATTCAAGAAGGCTTTAGGATGATGTTGTTTTCATTTGACAGTGGTATTTTGGAGTTTTTGAACATATTAATTTAGAGGGAATAGAACAAAGCTGAATAGAACAATAGACTGAAAGGCCATGGAAATGTTCTAGGCTCCTGAAGGGCAAGGTGACCACAGGGACAAAGTTGACCCATTCATTATTTTCTTAGGCACCTGTCCATTTTGCTGAGGGGAGCTGGCATGTGAGTTCCCCAACTCTCTTGTCTCCCTTAGGAGCTCATTCTACACTATCCAGGGGCCAGCCCCCTTGCTTCCCTTATAGCCTATAATACACTATTTCTGGGGTCCCAGCAGGACTGAGACTCANCTGAAAAAGTAGTAGCACTGTGTCAGTGCATGGTGGTTCTGACAAACATACACAGGAAAAAGCATTAAAAGAATAAAGACTTATTTGGTTCATGACTTGAGAGGCTGCAATCCATGATTGTCTGGCCCCATTGGTGAGGGCCCCTCCCTGGTAAGGCAGAGAATTCTGGTTGAGAGCGTGTGGTGGAGTATAGCTGCTTCCTTTACAATGGTAGTCAGGAACAAAATGGGGAAAGGGAGAAGGGTCAGAGAAAGAGAGAGGGAGAGAGCAGCAACAGGGTCCCAATATCTTCTTCAAGGGTTCACCTCCTGTGACCTAATGTCCTCCAAGTATGCTCTGCCTCCTAAAGCTTCCACTCTCACCAGGAAACATCATCTCAGGGACTACACCCTCAGCACAGCAGCATTTGGAGGACGCTTAAGATCCGAAGGTTAACAGTTTCACTGACCTCTCCCCTCCCACACGCCTTTCTTGTCTTATTACATCCTCCTCTCAGATCAGCTATGCCGCTTCGAATCTCTGTTTCCGGCTCTGCTTTTCGGAGAACCCAAGCTAAAACCCAAGGGAATCCTGAGATCTCTGGGTTTTCCCAACCTGGATTACAGTCTATTCCATTTGAAAATGACTGGTCATGTCATTTTAAATAGATGTAATTTTTATTTCTTTTCAGTGCTTCTGTGGATTGAACCTGGAGTCTTGTGCACNTTGGGTAAGTGCAAGACCACTGAGCTACTTTCCTGGATCTTTCGCTTGTTTATTTTGTTTTGTTTGTTTGAGACACAGTCCCACTATATAGCCCAGTCTTGCCTTGAATTTGTGATCCTCCTGCTTCTCTCTCCCAACTACTGTGATTGTAGGTATACGCCACCAAGCACAGCAGCCCATCTATACTAATTATACAAAGTTTTCCTTGGTCATTGATTGGATAGAGGGTAGGAGAAATCTGCAGTAGTTTTAACTCATAATCACTAAGAGAACAAACAACACGGAACAACTCTCTCTCTCTCTCCTCTCTCTCTCTGTCTCTCTCTGTTTCTCTCTCTGTCTCTGTCTCTCTCTCTCGGTCTCTGTCTCTGTCTCTGTCTCTCTCTCTCTCTCTCTCTCTCTCTCTCTCTCTCTCACACACACACACACACACACGCACACACACACACACGTGCATAAGTGCTCACACAACAGGGTAGAAATAGAAAAGAGTGGGTCAAAGAGAAACGACTTTTTCCACCGATTCCTGGGACTGCTCCACTGGCTGATGCCCGACTGACCGTGGGGCCATGTCACACTGATAGAGCACTTTCCTTTCATCTTCTTGCTTAATTTTCTTCCTAATGACTTTAAAGGAAGAAGTCTTGGCCCTGGAAATTACTTTGGATTGTAACAAGAAAAGATCCAGGACCTTTTTCCTTCCATTTCTTTTAATAGTCACGCAGGGGGACATAGTATAATTGAATTAAGACACTTCCAGGGGGTGAATTATAGGATAATAATTCAGACCTTTCTATTTAACAGGAGCTGCCCTGTGGCCTTGGGTCCACTGGATCTGAAGGGTGAATTACTGCTCCATTACTCACTAGCTCCATTTAAAATAAGACGCTGGCTAAAGAGAATTACCATCAACATCCCAGGCAGGAAGACACAACCTGACAGACACCTGAGAATGAGGGACACTGGGGAGTGGGGAGCATAGGAAGGGGACATGGAAATAGAGATTCTTGCCTCAAAGAAGTCACACATCAGAGAAAAATATCTGTCCCAAAGTTAAAGTGCATGGCCTCTCAGCTCATCAGAGCTCTGGGTGCTTGTCATCAAATCTCTGACGCACACATGCAGAAGCCTCACCCATTTCATCTTTTAAGATCTGATGGGCTAGCTAAGTATACTGTAGATCTAGACAGGATGTAACCAGGAATGAGTCAGGACAAACAGTGGCATCAGAAGTAGCCAGAGGTCCCCTTTCCTCAATGATTGTCACCATTTGAAGTCCAACGTTGGGTTCAACGTTGCCCCCCTAAAGAGGAGGGGGCACTGCCCATAAGCTAAATGCTGTGACCCTGAACTTATAGGCAGACATAGGTTCAGATCTATACTCCTCAGCTGTGCAGTCTTGGGGTATTGCTAACCTTCTCTGGGCTTTAGTCTTCTTATCTGTAAAATGAGGATCATACAAAACCAAAATCTTGGGGCTGACATGTAGACTAAAGAGTAGTGTTATGGTGTACACATGAGCCATCCCTCACAGGCTTGGGGAATGCTTGGTGTCCAGCTGCTGGCACCATGCTTTGAGAGATGTGGTCTTACTGGAGAAAAGAGGTCACTGAGGGTTACCTTTCCTGATTGAACTGGGACTCCTGTTTGTGTCTCTCTATCTGCCTCCTATCTGCTGTGAGGTGAGCAGATTTCCTATACCCTGGCCTCCAGCTACCATGATGGTCTGATTGAGTACACGGAGCCAAGTACACATGGGCTGACCCTGTCGGAAACTTTGAAGCAGAAGAAATTCCCTCCCATAAGCTGGGGTGTTAGATAGCTAGTCACAATGATGGGAAAAGTAACAACAAAGTGCTGTGGAATTTAGTAAAGTGCCTACATCAAGTAAGACGCCACTAAAGGACAAACATTATCACTGACATACCCAGAGAGCCAGGTGTGTGCCAGGAACATAGCTGGCTGTGTTTTTCCTTTGGAGTCTAGAATGTGAATGTTAAAAAAAAAAGATGATTAATTCAGTATGATTCACATAGATCTTTTTCTAATCCAACACTAATGGGTAGTTTGCAGCCCCTGAGTAAACCCAGCTTTTGTGGATTTCTGTAATCCTGAGGCCTCTACCTTGACTCTGAAGGCACCCGTCCCGCTTGGGACAATCCAACTGAGAGGCGAGTTCTCATTTTTTATTTCTCTCAGACCATCAGCTGGCCAACCTTCTCCTCTTTGTGCCAAACTTTCACCTAAAGATAAAATGAAAATACTTTTAATTCATTACAGGTCATTAAAATGAAAATAAAATTTATTTTGCATCAAAATGAAAAAAATACAAACCATTTATTATTAGCATATAAATGGCATTTTTTAATGTCACTGGGCCTCAAAAATCACTTACATTTGCAGTGATCAGTGCACACAGAATTAATTTTTGATAGCCTTTTGTGATTTGCTGAAAATTCTTAATTTCGTTTTGTGTTTTAAACAGCAAACTGTATCCACTGCTATTCATAGCAAATTTTAGATAATGAAGCAATTAAAAATACACGGATTTGAAGATCTTATCTCATTTTTCCTTTGGCCTATTTCTGCTTCATTATTCATGAAGGGGTATGTTTAATTCAGAGTTCGTAATTGCAGATATAGCCAGTATAAATTGCGCCTCACACTCTTTACCCATTTCAATTTATTTTAGCAAATAGATCTCTATTTAGGACACAATGTGGAGAGAGGAGGATCTGAGAGAAGTGCAGCTATCTGTGTGTGTTTGTGAGCGTGGATGAGAGCGTCCAAATAAGATCCCAAAGGTGTTAATAACTACGTTTCCAGGGACTTCTACGAGCCAGGGATGGGGCTGAGTTTTGTATATGACATTTCATTTAAGACTCAAAGTAACCTTAGAAAGGAAGGGACTAGTTAGCGGTCCCATCTCAGAGAACTTAAAAAGGGGGCCGATGTCATACTTTAAAGATGACNTAGATCCATGACTGGAACATAGCTGTCTGCCTCTAGAGCCTGGGCATCCAGTCATTCTTTTTGTGTGTCCCAGGATGAAGCATCTCAGNCCCTCGAGGAGATTTGTCAAAGGCTATTGAAATGACACCACTGTTTCATCCCCACCTAAGAGCATTGCTAGTTCANGAAGGAGCTGGCCCAAAGAGCCTGTGATGTAATTGGTTTCTGTGAATCCCACATAGATTTTAGGAGGGTGTATCTGAGACAGATAACAGAATAAGAACACAGAGATTCCAGGAGTACGATCAATGTTCTATGTACTGNTAAAGAACAGCAAAGGAAATAAAAAACAAAGCGGGGAAAGGCAAAAAGAAGAAAAGAAATAAGACGAAGTAAATAGCCTTTAAAAATGTCCAGCTGCAGGCTGGCTAAATCCTGATGCGTTTATTCAATATTATACTATGGAGGTGTCAGGATGATGGACGAGATTTTCAGTTTACTGATATGTGAAAAATATTTAAAGTAAATTATTTCACAAAGCAGCAGGCTTATAAAACAATATCTATAGCTTTCTTCTATTTTAATAACAACAGCAACAAGAATAATAATGCTTGGGAACAAGAGAAAGTAGAGAAGCTTGGCTCAATAGAAACATAATAGGAGCCACACATCATTTAAAATTTTCTAATAGATTTTAAAATAAAATTAATTTTAGTAACATATTTTACTTATCACTAAATATCTAAAGATCGTCTTCTCAGCCTATGGCCAATCTGAGAANGATGATGTTTCCCTGTTCTGTACTGAGGCTTTGGAATCTGGTGACTCTTAAACCCTTACATCAAATCATAGGGCTGGCCATACCTGCTATATTCAGTGCCCAGTGCCCAGCATGTAACTGAGACAGGCCTGTGGGAGTTCTCTGGAATAGATCAATCACTTCTCCAGGTCACACAGCTAGGAATTAGTGTAATGAGAATTTGACTCAAGAATGTCACACCTTGTCCTCACCAAAGGGCTGGGGTATGCACCATCTCCCATCACACCTCTTTTTATGTCCTTTCATTTCATTCTTCTCGTGTGTGTGTGTGTGTGTGTGTGTG
>LZPO01009007.1:19141-32791 GCA_001675575.1 Neotoma lepida | reverse complement strand
ACTCTATCTGTTCTATATGCTTTATCATACAACTTTAGCAATTGCTTTCATGAGGGTAGTAGGTACAACTTCCTCCTGAGTTCAAGCATGTATCGCTTTCTTCATAGTGATGCTAACAAATATGATTCCAGGAAAGGTTAAAATAGGTCTATTCATTGGACTTATTCCCACCCTTGCCTTTAGCTGTCATCCTAAAATGGTGTGAAAGGAGTAACCTGACAAATGGCAAAGAACACACTGACAGCAGTGTATGTTCCCAAGTTTTCACATATAGAAGAATCTCATATTAATGCATTTCCTTAGGACTGAGATTAAATCCAGAAGTTCTTAGCCTTTCTGGATTCAGTGGTGTCTTTAGCTGTGTAAATGAACTCATGGAATGTTAACATTAGGTTTTTTGAAAGCAGCTCAATTTCTAATTTGTTAAAAAAAATCGTAATTAATCCTAGAGGAAGACATGTCTTCTAAACAATTAAGAAGTAGTTTTGAGTATGTGTGTACTAAACTTAAATCTAANACACAGAAAACCCATGGTGTTCTTAAGGTAGTAATGAAGTGAGAAAGATCAAAATAGATAGCAAAAGAATAAAACAAAAACCAAAAAAGTAGTCATAGTTAGAAAGTAGGATCAGCTTAGTCTCATTTGGCTTGGCAATTCTCAACAGAAAAAAAAAACAAACTTAAGTCAATAAATATATTCCAGGAAATGGGGAATAGACAACCACTTCTTCTGGAAGGATGTTCAGAATTAATATAGCCTAATGACTGCCTTCTATTTTCCTTTTCAAACTTTAAAAGGGCTTATTCTCTCCTTGAATCAGTGGCACACAAACAAAATATTGACTGTGTTCATGGATTTTGAGTTGTGAGTTTGAACTGAGAAAAATGGTTATGCTTCCCCCCATATCGTCATCTTTGGAAGTTGAGCTAGAGAACTTGAAATAGGAGGTTTGATGGTTTGATCCCTAAGATATCAGGAGCATTGCCTTGATATATTAGTACAATATGGTTCCTCACAATACAATGGCTAGGTTCCATCAGAACAACTGCAGATAGATACTTAGAAGATTCTAATTCCACAACTAAGACATCATTATATGCCCAGTATAACCTTAAAGAGTATACAAAATGTGGAGAAAAGATAAGCTGACCAGGGAAGCCCTACTATGTCATCTAATAGCCTATAACCTAATAATGGAACCAAGCCAGAAAAATTAGTAGAGCCACCATTCACTTATCTCAGAAATGTAAGTTTATAAAGGCTTATTGCTTAAGGACTTCAAGACTCTATAGTTATTGTTACAAGAACTTGTAAAGAAAAATAAATAAACTAATATCCATATATTACACTCTAATATTTTGTATAGGAAAGAGTGTTGTCTCCTAGACATGACTTGGCCATTGCATTCATGAAATCATAATTTCTGTGATTATCTACAGAAGACCTCTACAAAGTAAACCAGTAAACAAAATGATCACTGCTATCAGTGTATACTAGTTTATACCCAGGGTGTTCAACTTCCTTAAAACACAACTTCTACCATTATGTTAAAGATGAGCATCAAGAGTTAATTAACCTTTTCTCTTAAAAAAAAAAACCCTCTGCTTTTGCACTGCATTCATTGAACACCTGTTTGACAGGAATTGCAACTTTCTATTCTGAGTGGAATACTTAGATATGCGCACATCATACACACGCACCTCTTATTCAGCCACAGAGAAGTGGGAACATCTGTATGAGGCTACCATTTGCACTGCTAAGCAGAGCCACCCAGCAAATTATCTGTAGTGTGCAGTTAATGTTAACTGGAATGCTGGTGGGTTTTGCACATCTGTCTGTGGAATCAAATTTGCATCTTTAACATCTTGCTGCCAAAATGCCCTTTTTGAAAACAAGAGAGGATGTGGGAAAACATGGAAACTAGAGGCAGAAACAGGCCAGGAAGAAGAGTGGAAAGAGTGTAAATAAGAGGAAAGTATACTAATATGGATATGGAAATACATTTCAGAGAAGCCCATTTCTTTGTATGATAACCAAAAAAGTAATTAAAAGAAAAGAGGAGGCCAATGAAGCACTTTTACATCAAGGGGCATATATAAATAAAAATAATTGCTACTTTACTTGTTATAAATGGTGTCAAGTGTATATGTAACTTTGGCTATAATAAGTCTATAAAATGCCTATGTATATGTTAATAACTAATAATAAAGCAATGTTGTTCCTCATAATAGATACATCACAGAAGCCAAATTAGTGGCCTCTGTAGTATCAAGAAAATTTCAATGAGGGAAAAAGAAATCATTTCATGCATGTTTATTCTTCCATACAAAGAGATANTGGAATAAATGGATATTATTTTAGGCAGCCACATTATTTTTAGTACAGAAAACATTCAACCATTTCAAACAACTTCAATGAAATTAGGCATGGGGAGGAACTCAAGATACCATTGATAGACCATCTAAGGTGTTTCTTATACCATTCTTGTAACATGTATGCTTTAAAAATTTTACATATTCCACTGGGACTAGAAAATATCTACTAACATAAAACTCCAATCTTTATTTAAAGCCACTAGCCGTGTACTAAAGAAATAGTATCAGANGCATTGATGTTTGAATGGGCTTTGAATTGGATGTGAAAATGAGAATCTACATGATTATCTTAAAATGAATTACGTAAACTCTGCACCTCAGTTTTCTCATGTAAAATGTAAGTAGCTGTATCTATGTGACATGATTGTCATGAAGGTTAAATGACTTANCACGCCACTAAGTGAATCATGCAGATGATCTGACACAGAAAACCACAACACTTCTAGTTTCTGAAACCTGTCATTTTATTAAAAGTGAAACCACAGGAATCAGACCTCCTCGGTTTACATATAGACTCCCCACTCCCCAGATTCTTACTGTATCAGTTACTGTTTATGGACCAGAACCTANTATCAGACCAAAACAAACTAGGAGAGCTTTATTCAGTGAAACTTTCAGAGGCTTCTGTCAGTCATTCANTCAGACTTTCTGTTGATCATAGGTAAGGGTGTGGCAGAACAAAGCAACCCACATCACAGTGACCAGGAAACAGACAGCAAGAAGGANACAACTGGCCATCTGTAACACTCAAAGGTGCATAGCAGTGGACTTTTCCCAGCTACGCTCCAGTTCTGAAAAATCTACAGAACCTCCCAAAGTAGAACTAAGCAACACACAAACCTGTGAAGGACTTTCTGTATTCAAACCACAACACTTCCTAAAGTCTTTAACATCTCGGTTTCCTATAAATTAATAATCAAATTTTCTTGATAGGATTATTATGAGTAAATAAGTAATGGTACATAATGTACTGCTTTCTTCTTATTACAAAGGTGCTTTAATACCATAATAATTTATATTACTTACAATGATTTTTTTATATATTATTTTATAAAGCCAGAAATTTTCACTATGACATTCCATTACATGCACAGAATAAACTTGAGCCAGTCCAGTAGCTGCATTCTTTTCTTATTCTTTCCCCTACACCTATTATAAGTTCATTATTCACTTCCTTCTGCAGATCACCTTCCTCTTGATCTCTTCTTTCTTTTTTATCAGAGAAATTTGAATCAGGAGTGAATACTTAAAAAACAGTAAAATCATAGAAAAGATAACCGGTCTGTGGACATGGTTAAATGGCAACCTGAGAAGCAATAGATGCATTTGAAAATGAGGTGTGCAGTTTCCTTTGGCTTCCTGGCAGCTCCCTAGCTACATTTTTCCATTTGCTATTTATATCCTTGCCCCAAATAGGCCATCCAATGGCATTCTTAGAAATGTTTTGGAAAGTTGTCAAGCTAGATAATCTATGTTCATGCTCAGTGTAATCAGATAAGCAATGTACATGCAAAATCACTTTATGTAAATGTTGAAGGTTCCATACAACAGTGACTGATGCTAGAGCCTGTTACAAACCCCGTGCTTTTTTAATGCCTGTAGATAAAAGAATTTCTTCATAACTTTTCTGACCAAGGGCTACCTAGACAGCCATCAAATGATACACTAGCTCCCAAATCTATTGCAGAACCTTCACTAAATATAATCTCATCCATGTGTATTTATAGCATTTCCATAGGGTTCTCTATATGTGTTTTTTTAATACCTGAAAGGGTATTTTATTTTTCTTTCTTCTCTTTTGAGTGAAAGCACATGGTTGCTGTTATTTAAGGTCTAATGTCCCTCTGTAGAGTAGTATATGAGGTCATAAATGGCTCCAGCAGTCATCAAAAGCCTNTGCTTCAACCCAAGCATTTAATCATCTGTAAAATTCAGTTATAGCCTCATATACTTTCCCACCATGAAGACTATTCCTTTCATATGACAATGGCAAAATATTCCTTAAAAACAAATTAAACTACATCACCAAAAATAATAATAATAAAATATTTGATCCTCATTAGAATTGGAGTTATATACTGCTGACTTATTTAAATGTGCATTGATTATTTAACATGTATGTGCAGTATCATTAAGATGGAAGGCACTACATAAGTGCTAAGTGTTATTAATGGTGTTATTGTGTGGGGTTCACTTGAAGTCATGGATTAGATGAAGAATAACACAAGGGAATGTACTCTGTGAGAAAGAAGTAAGATTTGTGACTAAACACATGTAATTCCAAACAGATTTATTTNTCTTCTTAGAGGAGGTATATTATGCTTGCTGCAACATAATTGTCGCAGGGGACCTTAATTTGTATATATATTCTACATATGCAAAAATTTTGCATAATGGATAGTGGTTATACTTTTTTATAAAAGAAAATAGCATTGATATGCTACTGAAAAAAGAATCATGTCAAATAATTTCAAATAGAAATAATAGAATTCCTCAGCTAATTTTCCTTTTCAAATAAGTATACCCATTTTACAGACATCACACACACCACACACCCACACTTTTCATGCATTTCACACATTCTCTCTAGTATTAGAGCTGAAATTAGAATTTTCTAAGGAAAAGCTTTCTGACCCACGTTTAATTTTAATCAAAAGTCTGTAGTGTGTGTCTGTGTGTGTGTGTGTGTGTGTGTGTGCTGTAGCTCATGCATGCCCAAACCTCTTAGCAATAAATACTACAAAAAATAAAAATCATATGTTTATTGTACTATAATAATGAATATCACTCTCCCCCTTCAATATTTTATGAGTGAATTTCCAGCTACTTTGAGACAAATAAGATGTAAGTAATCTTCAATTTCTACAGCACTCCATTGCATTGTTTAATTGCCAAATTGAGCATGAAGGTAAATATTTTATGACTATTCCGAAGNATTGAGCCCCTAGATCAAAAGAGAAGAGGTGCAATTTACACACCTTAGGACANCAGAGATTCATTTGTGCAGCCAATTTGATCCAGGGGTTTTCTGGGCTTTTTGTTGTTGTTCTTGTTTTTTGTTTTTTTAGATTCACATCAAATATGTGCTTTCTCCTTTCCCTTCTAATTGCATTCCATTGTTTTTCTAGGGGAGTGAACTATGAAGAACACTTTTCTTTATTGACAGAAATGGAACTGAAGAATATTTTCATGGAAGATTTATGATACATAGCCAATTGCATTTGGATTGCAGATACTAAATTAGTTTTGGATTTGTCTTATTATAAAATCATTGACAGTGTGATTCATCATAATAATTTTGCAGAAAAAAATCAAAGCAGATCATAGCCNGNACCACAAGCAACTCCATGTCACAATCCATCATGATTACATAGTGGCCGAGTATTAGATGAGTGAGAACTTGGAATAGCAAGTAAACACTAATAATTAGATGTGTATCTGAAGTAAGGGATGTGGAGTTGCCTATGGTTATACTAATGTATTTTTATCAAGCAAGGTAAATATTGGGTTTGAATTGTATTAGAATCTTCTAAATAGTTCATCCTAAAATGTACAAATGAAACCCTGTTAAGCTATTAATTAAATGCTGATATAATAGCTTCTATTTAAATGATTTAGTAGGGTGTCATCAGTTTATATGACCACTAGGAAGTGCCAGCTGAACTTTAGAACAATTTCAAACCTAGAAAATATTGCTTCCAGAAGAGTTTGAACATCTGCAGGCCTGAATTACTATGAGTTAGAAAAAGTATATGTAAGATTGTTAGTACTGGGAAAAAAGAGTCCTTTCTCGTACTGTCTACTCAATGCAGGGTTAATATAAACAAGTTAAATTCTTACTCGCAATTCCATGACCAATGACATTAGTACAAGAAAGACTAGTCAAAGTTACGTTAACTCTAAGTTCATTATTCTCCAGTGACATTCCTTTTTCCAGTGATGACTTATTCTGGGCCAAGGTTTTTTAGATTTGTTTCTCTGTGTATGTGTGTATGTGTGTGTGTGTATGTGTGTGCATGTGTGTGTGTGTATGTGTGTATGTGTGTGTGTGTGTGTGTGTGTGTGTGTTTGCTCATGCACAAATGTGCACAGACACGACAATGTGTATGTAGAGACCATAGGAAAACTTGTGAGAGTTTGTTCTCTCCTTGTACCGTATGTGTCTTGGGGCTCAAACTCAAATTGTCAGGCTTAATGACAATAATCTTTTTAAAAATTAATTTATTTTATCTTTATTTTAAAACCTAGTACTTTAATTATACTTTATCTTTCATTTGTTTGATTTTTATTAATAACTTTAAATGTTTTTGACCTTTTAATTTTAATGTTTTTTCTTCTATTGAAAATATATTTTTTCACATACTATATCCTAATTTAATTTTCTCTCCTCTGCTCCTTCCACTTCCTCCTTCCCTCCCTTCCCATCTAGCCCCACCCCCTTTCTGTCTCTTATTAGAAAACTAACAGGCTTCCAATGGGTAATAATAAAATGTAAGATGAAACAAAACTATCACTGGGATTGGACTTGGGAAAAACAAACAAACAGAAGGAAAAGTACCCAAGGAAAGGCATAAGAAACAGAAACTCACTTGTCATTCTCATACTCAAGAATACTGTAAAAACACTAAATGGGAATCCATAATATATACCCAATGAACCTGTAAGATAAGAAGAAACAAGAAAAATATATGTATATGCTTATATGTATATAGAATAAAAAGTTTAAATCGGGTAAAATTTAAAAAAAAATAAAAACAGGAACAGTCCTGACAAGGAACTTTATAAGTCAAGAAACTTCCAAAAATGCCATTGAGTTTGTTCTACGTTGGCCATCGACTGCTGGGATTGCAACCTACTCGTAACAGTAGTTTGTTTCCCCAGTAAGACTCCCTTGAAGGAAACTAAATTTTCATTTCCAAGTGTTGATCAGTTGTAGATCGCTTCTGGGTTATGGTGGANGNTNGTGTCCTCTTCTTCTTTTAGCTCTAATACCCCATCTTGTGCAGACCTGTGCAGGCCTNGTGCATGATGCCTAAGTCTCAGTGAGTTCATGTGTGCATCAATCATGTTGATTTAGAGGACTTGTTTTCTTAGTGTCCTCCATCCCCTCTGGCTCTTACATTCTTTCTGCCTCTTCTTCAGCAGGATGACCTGAACCCCGAGGAGAGGGTTTGAGGGAGACATCCTTTTTAGTGCTGTTTTTCCAAGTCTCTCANTCTCTGCATAATGTCTNCCTATCGGTCTCTATATGTGTTCTCATCTGCTGCAGGAGAAAGCTTCTCTGATGATAGCTGAGCAAAACACTAAGCCATGAGNATCNCAGAATGCAATTANGAGTCATTTTATTGCTATGTTCTTTTAGTAGAACAGTAGAATTTAGTTTTACCTNGGCTATCCAGTCTTAGGTTCTTGGTACCTAAGCAGTGTCAGGTATGGANCCCATGTGATGGAGTGGGCCTTCAGTCAGATCAGGCATTGGCTAGTTACTCTCACANACTCTATGCCATTATTGCACTAGCATATCTGGCAGGAAAGACACATTGTCAATCAAAGGGTTTGTGGCTGGCTTGGTGTTTGTTTCTCCTTTGATAGTGTNNAGAGTCTTCTGTACCAAATATGCTAGCATGTGGTGGTAAAAGCTCTATGTAGGCACAAATTTACTTCTCCATGATTAATGAGTTATGTAGGTGTTGCTCAGCAATGAGGTCTTGATGTCAGTTTATGCAGAGCTACCTATAGTCTTGGCAACAACAGGGGTTGTTTGGGGGATCCACTGAAAGCCCATTGGCAAACATCTCAATTAGATGTAACCCAATGCCAGTAATGGAAGCTTCATTTGGTGACAAGAGATGGCCAGTTGCAGCTCTGATTCCACCATTATTAAGTGATTTAATTTAAAAGAAATATATATATATATATATATATCATCTTTATCTGCCTAGCCAACTGTTGGTTCGTTAATGGCATACTTACAATACCAAACATCAAATATTCTATGAATGTTGTTATCGGCTCTCATCAATTACCAGTCTAAGAACTCAAAGTTTGCATTGGATGATCCATTACTGATTATTAGATGCCTGCCTTTTGCTTTTAATAAGGTGTGGCAAAGGCTTGCTAGGCATTCAGCAGACTACTTTTCTCCTCCCCTTTGAAGTCAGGAGTATGTCTCTTTCTATGATGAGGGCTCTGGAATGTGGTCCAAGGATAACATNATCATCTTCATGGCTCACCTCTGAAGTCTCCCATATGTTATCTGATTCTCTATGCTTTTTAAGTTCCCTGAGTGAAAGGAAAAGATACTTTAAAATAGAATTTAATAAAATCCAAACCAAAGATAAAAGATGCTTTAGTCTCAGCATTGCTAAGTAGAAGTCTGCTTGTTGTTCACCACACTCCAATACCACACTGCTGAGGAATCGTTACTATTGAGATAATCCATGGAAATTTGGGGAAATTTTTTTCTTTCATCTTGGCTAGCCCACCCTTAGTAAACATACTAAAATATGTATTATATCTACATATTTGTACATAAATTAATACTGTTTACTGTCCTAAAGTCTTACAAACTTTCTCCATTTCTACATACTACCAACTAACCAACTTTGCCGTATGTTCTATGAAATTTCCTAANAATACTTCTAACTTCACTTGAAAATATCTTANNAAAACTATGTTTTCTACAGTGTTTTCTTTTCATTAGTTAGTCCATAGTGCAAAACTGACTCCCATGGATAACCTATAACTACTTGAATATTTTTAATTAATTATTTTTTATTTATTTTACATCCTGGCTGCAGTTTTCCCTCCCTCCTCTCTTCCCAGTCGCTCCCCCAACACCCTCTCCCTCCCCACACACCAATCCACTCCTCCTCCATCTCTGTTCAGAAAAGGGCAGGCCTCGTGTGGATATCAACAAAACATGGCACATCAACCTCCCACCACCCACTAAACCCTTTTAAGCTCACCCAGTAACCCCAGACTACACCCCCTCCCCTGGGCTCCATATCCAGCCTATAACTTCAGAAAAGGCACTTGAATATTTTTTATTCATATCAATAATTAGTGTTTTTATTATGAATGTAAAATAAAAATAATACAAATCCTCACACATCTTCTTCTCAGCTTCAGAAATAGGATTACCATGGCTAGCTCCTTTAATAAAGTATACTTTTATTTATCCTTTTCAGAAAAAGACACTCTCTTAAATCTGATACTTAATGCTTTATATATTTCCTGATCACTTTGAAGTAAATATCTATATCTGAGAAATAGTAATACAATTTTACATACATGTTTACAAGATCTTACATATTATCATCATCTTAACTGTTTTAATTAATAATAAACTCTTAAAATGAATGCTAATTGAAAGACATGACATGGATTCATTAATGTTCAATGTTCTGTTCCAACCACATTAACTAGAGCACAATGCACCTTGTATTGTTTTGGTGTACACTGAGGTTTTTCCAAATTTTCGCCTTATACTCATTTATTATTTAAAGCATCCTTATGACTGTCTTCTTATATACATGTATAATAATTTCCCTAGAGTACACACATAGGACATATACCTTNTGGATTACNGAGACTGTTGGTCAAGCTAGACTAGCTTTATAGTAGCAACTAATAATTCTAAAATCTCAGTATTTTAATCATACCCCTTGAGGATCTGCCTACTATTTGCAGTACAGGTGATNTTGGAGGATAGCTACCTGGTCAGCATTCGAAATGTTTTTATACACAGAAACTTTCTGTCACTGTAATCTGAGGAGAGCCCTGGAACAGAGCAAGATGGTGAGTGGAGTCTTGCGTAGTAACTCTTAAGTGTGTGGTGGCTTGGAATCAAAACAAGTCACTTCTGTCACATTTCACTGACCATTAGGACTTATGAGCACTCAGGATCAAGGCAGGAGAGGATTTCTTTCCCTCTGTGCAGGACAGAAAACTGAAAAACTGAGTGTGTACCTTTAATCATACTTTACAATTCTTTAAAAAATTAATACAATTTAGTATTAATGTAAAATTCTATCAATAATTCCAAAAGTTCTTCCACATGTTACTTTAATTTAAATGAACCATGTAGTAAGAAGTGTTAATTATGCTTCACATTACTGTCAAAGATTGACATTGTTGGACAGTTTTATTGTTATCATCCTGATAGCATGGGTGTGAAGTTGCATCTTGTTGTGGATTTAATTTGTCTCCCCATGGCTGATGGCATAGACTGCTGGTATTTCATGTATCTCCACTTCTCCACTTCTCTGACATATTTTACTGTTGGCACATTTTCCTATCAAGTTGTCATTTTTTCTTTGATGTGTAGTTTTAAAAAAAATTTACTCTGGATTCTGATTCCGTGTCACTTATGTGCTGCAAATATCTCTACAGAGCTGTAACTTGCCGTTTTGTTTATATTTACGGTNCTTTTCAATGTTTAATTTAATGTTGACAACATAGCTTTATTTTTCCTCCTCTGGTATCTTCGCTCTTTGTGTCTTGCTCAAAACATTTTTCCTCACCTTGAGNTATGAAAACAATTTTTAGTAAAAGTTTTAAAGTTTTCATTTTGTATCAAGTGATCTTGTCCACCTATAACTAACTATAGAAATTACAGAGCAGCTTGAATTGTCCATTTTACCCCAATCATTTCAACAGCACTCTGTTTTTAGAGTCTTCATTCAGGTCTTCTCTTTCTTGACCCTGCTGTTTATCCCTATCNCCTGCTAGNAGGCCCTTGATTCCTGTTTTCTAATAATGTCATTTGGNTTCCTGTTTTCATCCAGTCACATGATTTTATATATACCACACACTGGGGTGTTTCTGGGAACTGGGACTCGATTAGAAACCAAAATGAGCAAATCTGCCTGCTTTCATTAAGGCACATGGGGTGGACAATGACACATTTCAGACAGTATTAATCATATTGTAAGATACACATTGGTGCATANTATGACAACAGTTGAAACACACAAGAAGGCAAGTTTCAGAGCAGCCATTTTGAATTAAGAGAAGCCTCTAATGCAAGCAGGCATCTGAAGGCAAGGTCATTCGGGTNTGTGGGGCCAGAAGTGATTCAGGGCAAAGGNGAATGAGTTTTACATTTCTCATGTCCAAGCATGGTTTGTACACGTCCAAGCATGGCTTATATATGTCACTAGTGGTTGGAGTTTTCTAGGAAGATGATCCTATCCTTCCTTAAAATTGGATCAGCAACTCTTGGCTGTTTGCTTTTTCTATATAAACATTTAGATATAAATTCTTAAGAGGATAATCTTCTGCAATATTTATTTATTATAGGACTATTAACAAAGTCGCTCAACTTCTAAAATAATAGTCATCTTCTCTAGCGATATTATGTAAAACAAACAATGTTTACCCAACTCTGTTTCCTCCTTCTGATACTGAGTAGATTGAAAGGTCACAGGAGAACACTCCATATTCTAGAGTGTTCGAAGGACTTGTGCAGAGAATGGGCATCCAACTGGCATTAATAAGCTAATGCCAAATATCAAATTTTTAATAATATCCACATTATTTTGCCTCTAACAGGTCATACTTGAATATTAACTGCTTTGATTTACATTTCCTGATTGGAAAAAAGGGAATCACATATGCTTATATTCTCAGAGTTTGTGAGAGAAATAATAAGAAATGTATGTTAATTGGTAAGTAAATCAATACAGTTTTCTACAAACTGAAATCATATATATATATATGTACATGACTGTGTACATGACTGGCCATGTTTGGCAGAAGCATTTCACTGAGGCTTAACTCAGGATATGTCCAGGGCAGTGAATACTGCTGGATCAAGATAATTTCCATGATCATCTTCCTTGTCAAAGTCCCTCAAGGATCCATCACCTTTGGGACAAAAAATTATGTAAACATAAACA
This sequence comes from Neotoma lepida, assembly GCA_001675575.1. Classification (NCBI taxonomy): domain Eukaryota; kingdom Metazoa; phylum Chordata; class Mammalia; order Rodentia; family Cricetidae; genus Neotoma; species Neotoma lepida. The sequence continues at coordinate 20,513 of LZPO01009007.1, read as the reverse complement.
TGAAATGCAGTCTGTCAAGTCTCCCACTCCTGAGCATTTCCCAAGCTTGCCCCTGCCTCTCTTGGGCCTTTGCTGTGCTGTTCTTGTTTCTCAGCATACCATCTCTTACTTGTTAGTTAAGTGTACTTAGGGGTTGTTAGCTCTGTGTCCCTTTCTCTGTTACTTGGAATCTCAGGACATGGAAGTTGTTATGTGGTCATTATGTTCCAAGTACAAGACAGTTATCATCTATGTGTGTGAAGAGGTTTTAGATCAGGCACAACTTGATTGGTCTAAAGCATGTAAAATACAGTTGNATTAAGGCAGGGCAGAATTCTTTAAAGACCCGTGACCTACAAAATTAGATATGTCCTAATAGGCCCAGATAATACTATTATTGGCAAAACTTTGGGGCCAATATCCCTTTGTNACTCTCTGGGAATTTTCTAATGGTCTTAATACAGTTCTGTGCGGTTCCCACAGTTCAGTGATGAGAAGAAACTCATCATTACCCAGTGTTGAACAAAACATCCTGTGGATTTTATTGGGTCTTAAATGTGGGTAATGGTACCTATTGGATGAAATCTGCCACCCAGGAGATCTATTTTCATGCTCCCCCTTGCCTATAAAGGTGCACTCCTGATTCAGTGAGCATATTAATTGCTTTCTTTGTAGGGAGTACTATGCCTGGGGAATAAACTTGGCTGACCAGCCTATGAACCCAAATCATCTATTTTTGTATTGATTTAGCACTGACTCACTTAACCTATTAAAGCACCTAATTTTGTTGGGTTATATAGCAGAGTGAAATTTCTTTTATATTTATTGCACCTTCCCAAAGCCCATGAAGTAAATGGCCATAAATGACAGTTGCAAAAGTTGTGTTCCAAACTTCTCCATTGGAGTTATTAGACAGTGTTCTCAGACAGTGGCCAATTGAGCCATTGCATGTAAATGTATACTGAAAATTAATTCATCTGAGTACTGTTTTGTCATTTATTCACTTCCTCCATTATATTGTGTCATGTATTACAGAAAAAATGTTGTTGTGATCTTTCTACAATTGTATTTTCTCATATTTGTGCATTTCACATCCAGTGCTGGGATTATTTTTTACACATTCCAATTCCAAGTTCACAATACAATTTCATTCCTCCTTTCCCCCACACCAAATGTATTTCTAAAAATGATGGCAAGAAAAACTTGCTTCTCTGAAAAACACTATTAAGAAAATTCATTCTATTTGTTTTTAGGCCAACATTGCCCATTTAGCAGACAATTTTATTGAGCTATGTACATTGATGTGTGCATCTTTTTGAAAGTTCATTGTATGGTGACTCCAACATCACTTTCTGGCTATGGACCATAAGGAGAAAATGTGAGGCTTTAAAGT
>LZPO01009007.1:0-14444 GCA_001675575.1 Neotoma lepida | reverse complement strand
TACAGTTATCAGTGTCAACTTTCAGATGTGTGTAGCTGTAATGACTATAGGACCTAACAAGTTCACATATTTCAAATTAGATTTTGAGAACTTTGACTTCATTATATAACTTCTAAATGATTGGGTTTTTAAGGAAAAAAAATCCAAGAGGCTTTTATAAACTTCTTTGTTCTGTTGATTTTTTGTTTGTTTGTATTAAGAGCCCAGGCTGGTCTTAAACTCCTTATATAGTNGGGGATGACCTTGAACTTCTGATCCTCCTAGCTGCACTTCCAGAGGATTCAGAGTGTGGAATTACAGAATGCACCCCAACATCTGGCTCATGTGATGCTGGGAAGCAAGCNCAGGGCTTCCAGCATAGTAGGTAGGCAAGTACCTTACCGACTGAGTGACAGCCCCGGCTAAATGCACATATATTTTTGTCNATAACCTAACAATTTGGTATCCAGTTTCATATCTGAACCAGCTTGCTCATGTCCAAAAGGAAGCTAGAAATGGTTTACAGAGGTTGGGGCAGCATTCTGAATAAAGACACTGTCCTACAGAAAAGTTCCAGCAAATGTGCCTGTGGTCTTCTGGGGGTGAAGCGACGTTTTCCACTTGTGGTGCTCCAGTAAGAGAGGAAAGAGGAGAAGAGCTAACCAAAGAAAGAAACACTGGCCAAGACTAGGCTTGGAGTTTGTCTCTTAATCACTTAAGGATAAATGCCTGAAGCATTTATATGTTTTGTTCATGTCATATGAACCCACAATTTTCTAAGCTCAGCTGATTTGAGTCTGTGTAGCATTGACCAAGATGAATATCATTCCAAAAACGTGAGCTTTCCTAAAAGAAAAAAAATGGCATGGTATTCTTAGATCCCAGGTGTCAGAACTAATCTTGAGGCTCCTTACTTTGTTGCCACAATCCTAATGCTGGAGAGGCACAGCGGCACCTGTCACAGAAAAAGAAGACAGAAAGACGCAACAGAGGTGTCCCAGCACCTCTGCTTCCCTGTTGCCTGTGAAATGTGTCACTTCTTTCATTATGAATAATCTAGATCTATGGAACTAAATTGGTAAGAATTGTGATACAGTAAGAAGCCAAATAATGAAAAATGAATGGCATTTCTTAAAGTCTACAGAGCCCCTTTGGATAACTAGCAAATTCTAAGGAGTGCTGCCACCACAATGTGCCCATCAAGCTGAGAGAAAGTGACTCTACTTCTAGGTAATTCTCTCAAAAATGGAAAGTGTGGTGCATTCTTTAATACAATATGCTTTTTTTCTTTTTTTCCTTATGTGAAGTATGCTATGGGCATATATGTATATATATGTACTTCTCCCAATACAACCTGACCACAATTTCCCCTCCCTCCGTGCCTCCCAGTCTCTCTCTCTCTCTCTCTCTCTCTCTCTCTCTCTCTCTCTCTCTCTCTCTCTCTCTCTCACACACACACACACACACCTCCTCCCTCTCCCCCGGATTCACTCCTCTTCCCGTTTCCCTTCAGAAAAGAGCAGGCATCCCAGGGATATCAATTGAACATGTCATAACAAATTACAATAAAAAAAAAGACTAGGCACATACCCTCATATCAAGGCTGGATGAGGCAACCAAGTAGGAAGAAAAGGGTCCCAAGAACCGACAAAAGAATAAGAGACACTCACACTCACACTNTGAGGAGTCCCACAAGAACACCAAGCTACACAACCATGACATATATGCAGAGGACCTAGCTCAGATTCATGNAGGCTCTGTGCTTGCTNCTTCAGTCTCTATAAGCCCCTATGAGCCCAGGNTAGTTGATTCTGTGGGNTATATTTTCCTGGTATCATCAACCTCTCTGGCTCCTACAATCCTTCCTCCCCTTCTTCAGCAGGATTCCCCAAGGTTCACCTAATGTTTGGCTGTGGGTNTTTTCATCTGCTCCCATCAGTTGCTTGATGGAGCCTCTTTGATGACAGTAGGCTAGGCACAGGACTATGAGTATAGCAGAATATCATTAGGAATCATTTCATCAACTTTTTTGGGGGGGAGGTCAGTCATGTTTGGTGCTATCCTAGGTATCTGGGCTATCCAGGCTCAGGTTCCTGGCCATCCAGGCAGTGTCAGGCATGCTGATAAATACACACTTTAAATGCTGCTAAACACCATTTAAAATATTTACTGACTGAGAAACAATGNATTGATTGACTGATTTCTGATTAGATTTTGAAAATATGGCCTTAGTAATAGTGTCTTTAAACATTTCCTCACCGCATCCCACTTTGGTAGATATCACATATTGGATGAATTTCAACATTCTTTGATGACTAAAATCCTGAAGTGCTTTGCAACTAAAAGGANTTATTTTTCAATGTGATGTCTCAANGATTTAAAAATAAGAATAAGACTGGANTTATTTATAGATAGATAGATAGATAGATAGATAGATAGATAGATAGATAGATAGATAGACAGGCAGACAGACAGACAGANGGACAGACAGCTGANGTTATACATAGTCCTCAACTTATGATCAAGTTATAACCTAATAAATACATTGTAAGCTATAGATAGTAAATACATCTAATAGACCTAAACTTCAATATACCATTGCTTATCCTAGACTACATTACATGNGGTGAGCATATTNCTTGGACAAAATCAACACNAAAGTTTATTTTATGATAAAAGGTCTGAATATCTCTTAAAATATATTCAGTGCCTGCATCCAGAAACACACTGTCAGAAACTCATCCATATAATGGCATGGCTAACTGGGAGCTACAGTTCACTGCAACTTCCAAGCATCTCCAGACAGAATGGTANATTTTCTTTCATGGGAAAAGATAAAAATTCAAATCTGGAAGCAAGGTTTTCACCGATTGTGATCTCTTGTGAGTCAGTGTTAATTAAAAGACAGGTCAACCCATCATAGGTTGGACATCATCTACTTTTCTCCATATTACTCTTTGAGACAAAGCCTCTCACAGAAACTAGTGCNCATTAATTTGACAAGACTTGCTCCCCCAGTGAGACCTCAGGATCTTCCCATCCCTACCTCTCCAGCAAATGGGTTAGAGATATGTGATTCCATGTCTGATTTTTTTATATGAGTGTTGTGGATATGAACTCAGATTCTCCTGATTGCTTAACAACTTTGTCAACTGAGTCCTCTCCACAGCCCCACTGTCTGTATAATTAAATCTCAATTAAATATTCACCCGTAGATTTATTCCCTTTAAAAAATACTGTTTTTCTCTATAAAAGGTTTAGGAAGATTGTAGTTAACTTGGTCTAAGTATTTGACTTTTGGGTAATTGAATTTTATGCTGTGCCCAATCTCTTCCTTTTCATCTATTCCCACTGGAATTTCAACTATCAGAAGTGTACAGGTAATGCTCAAGCCCGTATCCAGTCCGATGCCACTCTTGAGCTCCAGTCTCCATTTCTGATTGTCTGCTGGCCATCTCCACCTTTTATTCACCACAGGACCCTCTTATAACACATATGAAGCTAAACAAGATGTGATCTTCTTCACCTCAACCCCGTCTCTATCTGTATTTTCTACATCTATGCATCCCGTAAGTTTAGAACCCAGTAATAAACCAACATTCTGTCTTTCTCCATTACTTTCCATATTTACATAGTAATTTAGCAGGCTACTTGCTTAAATATCACCAGATTCATTCCTAGGCAAAAGTGAAATCAAACCCACCCCCCTCTTCTTTACACTGTTAGGTCACTACCCATCGATCTCACCTAGACTTGCTCCCCAACACATCTCACATATTAGGAATACAGCAGTAATGCTAAGATAAAATGGAGAATGTCAGTGTCTCTTAAAGTCCTTCAGATTTGTGTGTGTGTAAAGAAAGAAGGGGTACATGTGCATGTATGAATGAGGTACCCTGAGAAAATCAGCTTAAGAAAGAGGGTTTTTAATTTGGGCTCAAATTTGAGGGTACAGTACATTATTATGGGGAAGTCTTGGCAGAGGAAGCTTAAGGCAGATATCATGTTGCACATAGAGTCAATCAGAGAATAATTGCTCAGGCTCAATTAGCTTCCTCCTTCATGTGAAGTCCAGAATCCAAACCCAGTGAATAATACTGTTCAGTTTTAGGGTAAGCCTTCCTATATTAACTAATTAAATAATTAGCTTCATAAGCATGCACAATGGCTTCTATCATATGTGATTCTAGATACTATCAAATCCACAGCTGTCCCAATAGTTTAAAATCTCAACACTGTTTAAAAATCTGAAGTCTAACTCTCATCTGAAACTCAAGACATTCTTTTAACTATGAATCCCTACAACATGAAAACATAGTTTACGTATGTCCAACATGCAGTGGTACAGAATAAATATTACCACTTCGAAAGAGAAGAATCTGAGCATAGCAAGACCAAACCACAAGGAAGACTAAACCTTAGCAGAGCAAACACCAAATCCTCATCTCTGAGGCTGGCATCTGGAGCTTGTAATGTAATCTGCTGGGATCCTAATGCCTTATGTAGTTTCATGCCTCCAGCTACACCACCTGCAGCACACAAAGCCTCTCTCTAAATCTGGTTGTACCTCATACCTGCAGCTTTCTTCAGGGGATAGCCAATAACCCTGGCATCCACAACACCCTTGGTTCTACAATGTGTAACATGGAATTTACTTTCACAACTTCACGTAGTGACCTCCTGGGGCTTCCTACAGGAACTGTGAAGCTTCCACAAATTGCATGGCTTCTGTGATTCTGGATCCATAATGCAAAATTCTATGACTCCCATCAACAATGGCAATAAAACTAGTAATGTGTGGGCAATGGTGCCAATTTCTGCTGTCAATTTAAGATGGACTGCTCATCTTGGACGAGGGTTACATTAGTTTCTATTTGCAGACCCTGGAGTAACACTTCTCTTGGCAGCTGTGAGTGCAGAGCAGGGAATCCTTTCTGTGAGGACTCTGTTTAGGTTCTTTCCATTGAAAATGAATTAGATGGAGGGTGGGTTGAGGGGAGGAAGCTGGGGGGGGAGTGGAAGGAGGAATGGGCGGGGATCTGTAGCTGATATGTAGAATGAGTGGAAATTTTTCTTAAATAAAAAAGAAAGAAAATGAATTTGCATTTTTACAAAATAGAACCTTTGATGTGTGGGGTCTTACTCTCAAGACACCTTTCCTGTTGTCCCAATACAAAGCACCAGGTTTTCTTTTAATGGTGTTAACTACCTTAACAGTTACATCTGTGTTCAAACTGCCTCCTATGTAAGGTTAAGCTTGTTCACATTGTTTTCTTTGCCAAAATACACATTTTCGGATGTGTCTGCTTTCTGTTACGCTTTGTCACTGTAGGCATGGATGAGATCAGTAAATGACTCGAGTCGTTCCAGAGTCTGAATACTACACTATCTTGAAATGTCCTGCTGAAAATATTAGTCTACTACCTTTAATTAAACCTCATCCAACTCAAGCTCCCAAAACATGAGGAAAATTCATGATATCCTTTGCCAGAATATTGTATAAATGTCCCATAGCCCAGTTCCTCATAGAGTACTTGAACTTGAACCCCTTTGGTACCTCATGAGCTGTCCTTCCACTGTTCATATTTGTCTTGGTATTCCTATCTTCCAAGTTCTACTGTAATGGCTCTGTCTTAGTTAGAGTTTCTGTTGCTTTGGAGATACACCATGACCGTGGCAACTCTTATAAAGGAAAAACACGTAATTGGGGTGGCTTACATTTTCAGAGGTTCATCCATTATTATCATGGCGGTGAGCATGACAGCATGCAGGCAGACATGGTGCTGGCTACATCTTGATATTCAGGCAACAGAAAGTGGACTGTGATGCTGTGAGTAGCTTGAGCATAGGAGACCTCAAGGCCCATGCCCACAGTGACACACTTCCTTCAAAAAGGACATACCTACTCCAACAATGCCATACCTCCTAATAGTGCCACTCCCTTTGGGGGCCATTTTCTTTCAAACCATCACAGCCCATTAAATTCTGCTTACATCATTCAAGGACTTTTCTAGACCAAAGTTCTGAAGTATCCCTATTCCTTCCATAAAGCAGCTCCAAAGCAGTCACATAGTTTGTCTTATTATAGCAACAGTCCTGTTTGCTGGTAACAATTTTCTGCATTAGTTACTTTCCTGTTGCTGTGATAAAGTACCCTGACAAAAACAACTTATGAGAGAGAATATAATTTGGCTCACAGTTTGAGGGTACAGTCTATCATGAAGGGGAAATTTCAGAAGCAGGAGATTGAAATTGCAGCTGATCCTATTGGATCTTTTGTCAGGAGGCAGCAAATGATTGTTGATCATGCTCAGCTGACGTCTTTTGTTTCATACAGTTCAGGACCTAGTTAGCCTTGGGAAATGATACTACCTGCATTTTACATAGTTTTTAATTCAGATTTCTAAAATGTTTTCTGAGATTATAATATAACTACATCATTTATCCTTTCCTTACGTCCTTCTAATCCTTCCCATCTACTCCTCCTTGCTCTCTTTCAAATCCATGGACTCTTTTTTCATTAATTATTGTTAAGTAATATATATATTAATTATATATTACATACACACACAATATAGGAATATATACTTATGTGTGTTATATATGTGTAGTATATAATAATACATATTACTAAATACATAAATACAACCTGGCCAGTCTGTATGTTACTTGTATGATTTTTATGTTTTTATGCAAACATATGGTATTGGATAAAGAATAAGTTGTTCTTCCCTAGGAAGACTATTTCTCCTGCTCTCAGTACTCCTTATTTGCCTGTAATTCTGTGTATGGGGTTGAAGCCTCTTGAGCTTTCCCTATCTTTTTATTACTATTTTTAATTTTTTTCATATGATAGAATTTTGTAATATTATTTCTTCTTTCCCAGCTCCTCCTAGGTCCTTCCTATTCTCCTTATCTATCTAATTTCATGTTATTTCTCTATCAAACAAAGCAAAACACAAACAAAAAATTACAACTCTGCTTTTAAGGTGAATCTTCCCAACTCAGTTAGTATAATCCCTCACAAAGGTGGCCATAGGCTAACCTAATATAGATAATCCCTCACAGGCATGCCCGGAAATTTGTCCCTTGGGTTATTCTAGATCCTGTCAAGTTGATAATATTAACCATCACAGCATAATATAAAATTGCAACTCCTTAACATTAAAGTGTGTTATAATCTGGTTCCATTGACATCTTCACTCTAATTTTTGCTTCTGAATGAGCCATGCTTTCTCGTCTTCCCACAAAGTACCGTAAAGTAGAATATGCTCTATATCAGTGTTCTCAACCGTCCTAATGCTGTGACCCTTTACTACCGTTCCTCATGTTGTGGTGAGCCCCAACCATTAAATTATTTTCATTGCTGCTCCATAACTGTCATCTTGCTACTGTTATGAATCATAATGTAAATATGTGATATGCAGGATATATGATACCTCTACCCACAGGTGGAGAACTGCCTCTCTATGGGGNATTCTTATTCATCCTTCAAAGTTCACTTCCAACCACCTTCATCAAGAATCCTTTCCTGATCTTCCATCTGGTCGGCTACTTCTCCTTCACTGTTGTCTCTGTACTTGGATATGTTACTTTTAGTACACATGCCAATAGTGCCATCATTATTTTCTATTTGATTTCTGCTCCTTCAACATTGCCAAGTATACACTTCATCAATACTCTTCCCTTTCTCCCCAATATCTATNTATTTTCTTTATGAAATACACAAATGAACATATATTTATATAAAATACTTGAGGTTTAAAAATCCACTCTGTAATTTCACGTTGTTTAACTACAGTCCTGCTTTTCAACTCCCTTTTGTACCAAAAAAAAACCTCCTTGAATTATGTATGTTTTTGTGTTGATTTCTTCTCCTATCTCCCATTATAAACCTCTTTCAGTTATATTGAAAATGTTCTTGCATTGCCATCAATGACCCCCACATTTCTAACTTAAAAGTCAGTGTTCAGCCCTTGTCTTATTTATTTAATCAGCAGCATTTGATAAAGCTGATCCCTTTACTTCTCTTTAAAACGCTTGGTTTAATCCCTTCACTTGATATTTGGGAAAGCTCTGTCCTGTTCTGCTGTGTTGGTCTCCATTTTTTAAGCCACTTTTATTCATATTCTCCATAGATCCTGACTTATTAACATGAACATGGACCACGACTTGGACAGGCTCTTGTCTTGGTAACCTATGCCTGCTCTTTTGGGATGTTCATGTAGCATCATGCTCCAAGTATTATCTTTGCACTTCCAACTGTAAAACTTACATTTTAAGCAACAGGCTCATGCCTAGATTTCAGACTCATATCTACCCAGTTACTTGATGTAGTCACATACATTTATCTTCAGTATCACAAATTTCAGATGGTAAACATAAAANTTGCATCTTCTCCTTCTTACTATCTTTTTAACTGATGTTTTGGTAACCCCATTTTTCTCAATGTTTAGGACATCACATTACACTCATCTTTGCCTTTTTTTTTAGTTTTTCTCATATTTCATAGCTATCCTATCAGCAAACACAATAAACTATAACTTTAGGAGATACCACAAATATGACCATTTCTTACCATACTCTTTCTTTTGTTTATTTATTCAAAACAGACTCTTGTCTCATACGATACCACCTGACCACAGTCTCCCGTCCATCCACTCCCCGCTCCCCAACCCTCTCCCGTTCGCACACACATCTCTCATCTCCCTTGAATCCACTCTCCCTCCATCTCCATTCAGAAAAGAGAGAACAACCGAACACGACATAACAAAATACAATAAGACAAGGCAAAAGCCCTCACACTGAGGATGGACAAGGCAACTGAATGGGAGGAAATGAGTCCAAGAGTAAGCAAAGGAATCGACCTGCTCCCAGAGTTAGGAGTCCCACCAAAACGCCAAGCTAACAGCCATTTGTATATGAAGATGACCTGATGTAGGCTCCATGCTTGCCACTTCTGTCTCTGTGAGCCCACGTCAGTCCTGCGTAGTTGAATCAGAGAACCTTGTTCTCTCGGTGTCTTTCATCCCCTCTGACTCCTACAATCTTTCTGCCCCCTCTACACGGGATTCCCAGAGCTCTGAGAGGAGGGACCTCTCTCTGCATTTTCAGTCTCTCTCTCTGAGTAATGTCTGCGGGTCTCTGCATCTGCTCTCACTGCTGCCTGGAGAAGCCTCTCTGATAATAACTGGACAAGACACCAAACAGGGTATAGCAGAATATCATTAAGAATTATTTCAGGTTTTTTAATTTTTTTAGGCCACTTGTATTTGGTTCTACTCTGATCTCTGGGCTATCCAGTCTCCCATTCCTGGCCATGTCAGGAATGGGCTCCCCCTGGTGGAGTGAACCTCAAGTTAAATCAGACATTGGTTGGCCACTCCCACAACTTCTGTGCTACCATTGCCCCAGCACATCTTGCATGCAAGACAGATTGTAGGTTAAAGGTTTGTGGCTGAGTAGGTATTCACTTTTCTTTTTTGGTAGCCTACAGAGTACCTTCTAACACCAAAGAGACTAGAACATAGAAGTGAAGACTCCATGAAGGCATCAGCTTGACCTCTCCACATTGAATCAGCTCTGTAGATGTTGTCCTTGGCAATGGAGACTTGCTNTCCATTTGAAGAGAGCAACCTTCTGTCCTAANATCAGCCTGGGTTGTTTGGATGATCTCCTCTTCTTTTTGTTCATGTTGCTAATTTATTTATTTATTTTACATCTCTACCGAAGCCTTCCCTCCCTCTTCACTTTCCACTCCCTCCACCATCCCCTCTGCTCCCCTCCAATCCACCTCTCCACATTTGCTCAGAAAGGGGCAGGCCTCCCCCGGACATCAGCAACGCATGGCACATCAAGGTGTTATCAAGATGCCGTAGGCCAAGCACCAACCCCTGTATTCAGGCTGGATCTCCACTTTTTAATACCCAATTCCAAGTACCACTGAAAGTGTTGTAAATGCCTCTCAAGCTTTCCTTTTGCTTCTGTCTACAAAGCTGGTCCTGCTAAACCACAAATCACACCACTGCAATGTTCACCTTTCAGTGACTTCCCACTTTTCTCAGGGTCAAAGGCAGAACCATAGATAAAAGTAAGATTGTCAAATCAGTTTGGNAACTTAGGAAATCTTGGCCCTTTTCCCCTTTTATTCTCCCCCATTTTAGCTTTGTGAGCTTCTCTTCTGCTCCATAAATAACAGGAAATAATCATGCTCTAGGTCAATGCATTTGTTGTCTCTAAGCTTACAGCTCTCCTTCAAGATAGACACAGCTCACTTGCTTCCCTTCTTCAAGACTCTGCTCACATGCCAGCTCCTCTATGGAATCGTGNTCACCTTATTNATGGTCGGAGCCCAATCTCTCCAATATACCACAACTTGTCATTTTCAAATTATTTTCCTATGAAGAAAATGTCCTCTGAATTCTTAGGCATTTCATTTGCATATTGTACTGTCCCTCACTAAAAATGTGAAATCTAGGACTCCCAACATGTTATCTTTTTTCTGTATTCTAGAACCTATAACTATGTGGACACTGCATAAAGAAAAGATCAATACATGTAGCTATTAATTATGCCACCTCTATGGAGATGTATATCCTGCAAGGANGGAATTGAATATGTTAAGTACAATAAAAGACCTACAAGGGACCAGAAACTTCATCCAACAGCCAAAAAGGAAAATACCTTTTCTGTGTCTGTGTTTGCTAACACAGTATACCACTTACACAGTGCAGATATTTGGGAAAAACTCAAAAGTCTGTATGAATGAGAATGGGAAATGCACATTTAGGGCTCTGCCAATTGGAGCAGTGGGTTGCACCTCGTCTCTCTGGAAACAATGATTAGATGATCCCCTGAAGGAACATACAAAATGACAAAAAGAATGAAGGGAATACATGTGGGAAAAGAGGAAGGAGAAGGAAATGATTGAAGCACCAGGACTGAGAAATGGAACTAGTTAGTCTTAATTGAGAAGGGAACAATAACCAATTCCCTCTGAGAGACAGGTCAGAATTACAATCAACCTAGTAGAATAAGCTTATAAATGCTTTTACATTTATTTTACCAGTAATGGTATTTTAAATGTGAATTTCCCATAGTGTATAGTAAGAAGTTTTATCATGATATAAAGGTAATGCAAAAATCTGAAAACCACCACCTAATAGTTTTCTTTTTCCTACAGNCTCTTCACCATCCAGTAAGGGTCAGCAGATCTCTAGGTCCTATCAGCATCTAAAATCCTCCCTGCCAGATAACTCTGCCATAATCTAGACCTGCAGATCCTGCACTAAATCTTTCATCCCTAAGAAGCAGAGAAACAAAGAGCAAGTATGCCCATCTGGGTCCATCTATCTACACTCCAGTTGTGAGCCAGACCTTACCCAAATAGACATGCAAGACTGCAATAAGGGCTATGAAGTAGAATTTAGCCATGTGTCTAAGAGGGCCAGCTAGCCAACTATGAATAACTGCATAGGGTCTTCAATTACAGTTTTCACTAACTTTGAGTCTAAGAAATAAGCCTGCTGTCATTTCATGAACAGTGATAAAGTCATAAGACTCTTTGGTCAAAGACAAAGAATAGTTACACGTAGGTTAGAGAATCTGATTACATTGCTTTACTTAATTTATTTCCAAATCCTGATATCCTAGTGCCAGTAGGACTTTAAGAAGGGCAGATGATACCTGTAGCATATTCTATTACAGAAGAAGAAGCCAGATCTTTCATAATAAGCAACAAGAATGTTTGACTTTTGCTCTAGCAATTCTATCATCCTGCTCCACTTTTGATTTATATACAAACACCTCTTAAAAGAAGATTTGGAACAAATAACATCTGATGCCTTACATCTAAATTAATCAAAATTCCAAGATATTTGTGAACAAATTCATTCCCTAACACTCATACATAACTAAGCAGTTCCTGAGCAAATTATTTAAGAAAATCTGAGCAAGCCATACCAAGTGAGTCATTAACAGCTTGATACATCTGGGGTGTAGCATAATAAAAGATACTGTCCAGGTTGATTTAGATCAGGAGAATCTCTTTTCACCTGCTTGCAGGAAAGTGAGAAAAAAGTAGTAACTGTAAAACGCTGGCCTTCAGAAGTTGTGCTACATGACGCAGATAGAGAAGAATCTAACCTGTGACTAATATCATCTTTTATATATTAACCGGAGTTGTATGGGTTCAATGATATTTCTCCTAAAAAATGATGTCAGTGTCCCAGAACTTGAAATGATAAAATGGACTTGAAGAAGCTTAGGGTATAAAAACTATTGTGAGATAAAACACATTATACATCTGATGAGAAACTAAGTGACCCAAGAAAAAAGATACATATAACTACTGTTAGAAAAAAAAACATACAGTAGGAAAAAACTACTGATTAGAAGCAAAATATTACAGATTCAGGGGTTACTTGTTTTTCTTCAAATCCATTTCATTCAACTGACTTTTACTTTGGCATGCCAACCTAAACATAGAAGTTACAGCCAAAAACTGCTTCTAATTCAGTAGAAATGCACATTCATACGTTAGTGTGATACACTGCAGCAATGATGTCGACAAGGTGATGCACCAAGGACTCTGAGAGCAATACAGAAAGAATACCACTATGATGGTTTCTATGACAATGGCCCCATAGGCTCGTGTATATGAATACTTGATCTGCAGTTGGTCAAAGGGTTTGAGAAGGATTAGTTGTGGACTTGTTGGAGGAGGTATGTCACTTGTAGTAACTTTCAAAAGCTCATGCTGGCTTCTATGCTCTCTACCATGATGATCATGGACTCACCCTCTTTAACTGTAAGCAAGCCCGCAAATAAATGCTCTCTTTTGTAAGTTGCCTTGGTTGTGGTGTCTCTTCACAGCAATAGGAAAGTGACAAAAAAAAACAACATGAAAAACAATAAATTATCTTTACCTGCGATCCTCACTGTCATACATGTAGCATTGGATCTCAATCATGAAATATAAATTAGTCATCCACCACCTCTGGCTTTTAACAATCTCTCCAATACCTCTTCCCCAGGGATCCTTGAGGCTTAGGAGAAGGGGATAATATACAGATGTCCTATATAGTGCTTAGTACTCCTCAGTGTCTTATTGTCTTCATACTGAGCAGTTGTAGATGTTTGCATTAATCATCATCTATCTCAAAAAAAATTCCCTGATGAGGGTTGAAAGATGAATTTATCTATGGGTATAAATACAAATCATTAGAAGTCAGTTTAATGCCATGTCAATTTAAAAGAGTAGTAGTAGTTAAGTCCTCTCCTAGAGTCTACAGTTGACCTATCTAGCCACAGGTTCTGAGTTCCAATGACAAAGCAAGGTATTTTATTCCACCCAGTAAAAGCAAGCTCAGGCTTGGATAAAGTAATCAAACTGAATTCAGTTCATTTATTGCCTCTTGTACTGAATCTTGTTTAAATCTCATGAATTAGTTGTCAAATGCTTACTTTTGACAGATGCTCTTAAGAAATTGGTGCTGGGAAATCCAAATAAAGGTACAATTTGTACTTTTAAAAGGTTTACTAAGCTGAGCATTACTTCTCAGACCTCCGAAATGCAATACCAACACTTTGGGGACTGAGGTAGGAAGGGCTCCATGAGTCAAGGATGGCCTAGTTAAAGAAGGAGACAGATAAAGAGAAGGAGAAGGAGGGAGTGGTAGAGGAGAAGAATAAGGAGATAGAGAGGGTTACAGCCAAATTCAACCTAATTTCTACCATAAATTTTAAAACACAGAAAACATATGAAGGAATGAAGGAATAAATAAATAAAACAGCAAGCAAGTATTGCGATGCTGTTAGGTAGTTGTATGAAATACCACAGAAGTAAATTTCTGGTAAAATATAAACCCAGCATCTATGTTGAGTCCCATATTCTAATCATTGCAAACCACAGACTGTGAAACAGTGTGTTCAAAACAACACAGTGGGATCTTGCTGCTTATCAAGCAAAAAAAAAAATCAAGAAGGAAAAAGTAATACATGAATAAATATTAACCATAGTCTTGGCCTTTAAGCTGTCAAATGACCCAGACTCTGCCCTTGCCTCTGATGCATAAGAAGACATGCACCACCGTTGATTTCACTTAGGTTAACTTGGAAGACAAAGGCACTCTGATTGAGCTAGAGACTCTATCGGGACCAATTACAATGACAGATATGATGAGATCTGCAGCCACTGGGGAAGCAAGGTCCTGGGTCCAAAACTCTGTGGCTCACATTGCCAAGTTGAAAAAGGCAAAGGCCAAAGAATTGTTCTCCAAACTGTGTTAAATGTACACTGCTGAGTTTTCTGTACATAAATATAATTTTTAAAATGCCCTTTAAAACTGAGGAAGAAACTAGTGGACTTATAGTAGGCCTTTCCCTAACACACACACACACACACACACACACACACACACACACACACAGAGAGAGAGAGAGAGAGAGAGAGAGAGAGAGAGAGA
>LZPO01009006.1:0-18455 GCA_001675575.1 Neotoma lepida | reverse complement strand
ATTGGTTTAGCAATCATAGTGTGTGTGTGTGTGTTTTTGTATGTGTGTGTGTGTTTCCATATGAAGCTGACAATGATCCTTTCATGATCTGTGAAAAACTGTTTTGGAATTTTGGTGGGGATTGCACTGAATCTGTAGGTTGATTTTGGTAGGATGGCCATTTTTAATATGTTATGGGTTCTGAGAACCAAACTCAGGACCTCTGCAAAGGCAGTGTGTGCTTCTAATAGTGGTGCTGTCTCTCCAGTCCCTGACTTTGCTTCTTTAAAATTGCTTCTAGAAACTTCCAAGTTTTCACGTTTGAACATATTCTACTAAAATAACCTCACTAGGCAATTCATAATAAGATTTTTATTATATTTGTTTATAATTTCATAATTATCTGGAATTTTTGGCTTCTTCATATTGCTGGTTGATTTCATATAAACAATGACTAGCATAATGGTTGTTACAAAAAGGTATAATTGTGCTTAAATTCTTCACTGTCCATTTTGTCATTGTGCTGGATTGTAAGCTTCCACAGAACGCAATGCTTATTAAAAGAAAAATGATAAAAATGTGCCAATTGGCAATTTTTGAACTTGTACCAACACATTTATTTTTACTGGAAGGGATGTTTTATCACTGACATTGTCCAGAGTTTCGGAGGCATGATAACGATAAAAAGCAGAGTGAATATAATTGCCTGTGTTCTTGTTTTTAAATTCTCTACAGAAAACAGACCTCTCTCCCAGACCGAGAGTGGCTCATAGGTTAACCTCCTACCCACAGTGATCTTAGCAGAAAAGTAATGACATTCAGTAAAACTCAAAATTGGTTGGCGGGGGAGGAGATATCATAAATTAACAGTAGATATTTATTTATTTTTTATCTTTCAGATTATAATTTGATTGAAACATTTCTCTCTTCCCTTTGCTCTCTCCAAACCCTCCCATACACTCCTTCCTGCTCTCCTTCAAATTCATGTCCCCTCCCCCTTTTTGGTTGCTAATTGTTATTACATACATATAAGTGTATGTATAGACATTCCTAACCATAACAACAGCAGGCGTTTTAACAATCAGAGTGTGTCTGATAAAACATTCATTTTTGAAATTAGAATAATTCATAAGTGGGCGAACAGGGCATTTACCGATCTCGATACAAATCTTAACATAGACTGTTGTAAAACTGTACCCAGCATTATAAAGTCTTACAATGTCATTGCACCATATGCAGTATAACATTTGGGTACAACAGGATATTCATGAAGCCAGGGGTGGGGGCGGTCAGGAAAGAAATGCTAGCACATACAGAAACTACTGTGCAATAGGTCATGCTTACAGCTAAAGGGGAATTAGGTATTTATTATTTAAATGAATCACTCTTGTTTTAGTGTTCACTGGAGTAAGGGTGAGCTGCTAACAGAAATGGTAAAGTTTAAGGAAATGGTAAAAATTAAGGAAAAAAAAAAAACCAAGTGACTAGATCACTACTAAATAATTTTTTCCCCAAGAAAAAAAATAAAAAGGTCAAAGCCAAGAACTGATTTAGGTAAAAATATTTGGAGGATACTTGTAGGTATGCATGTGACTCAATCTTATAATCTCAGGGCTTGAGTGTTAAAAGAAGGAGAATAAAGTTCAGCCTGGGCTACACAGTAAGTAGGAGGCAAGCTGGGCTACATAGTAAGGAGTGGGCAAGCCTGGGCAAATAAAACCTGTGTCAAAAAATAATGGCATGTGCTTAAAATAGAGATGTTGTCTATTAAATATATAGTTATGTAAATTAACAAACTTAATGAAATGATATAACAATGCAAATGCATATGAGACATATGCAAAATGCAAGACATATGCAAAATGACTTATGAATATTTTACAAATAATCTCAAAATGCCGAGGAACAGAGAACCAACATCCTTTGTAGTTTAGCCTATGAGAAGTAATGCCTTCTATTTTGTTTCTTTAGTTTTTAGAGTATTTTTCCAAATGGCATATAGATGTATCTCTATCATCATAAGTGAATGTTACTAAAATATCTGTACAGATTTCTTTATTTTTGGTATTTTGCAGATTTTCCATGTTTTTGCATGCCTTCCTTTTATAATTTCATTTTCTTTTTACCGAGCACCTAGTATTTATTTACACAGCATGATTTTATATATCATGCTTTCTGAATTGGATTAATTTNTATTCAGTGAAGATAGCTAGAAATATAAATGAAAAGAGATTCTAAACTATTAAACTGTTTAGTAATTGGTATATAAGGATGAGTGGCTTTTTTGGCTTGTTCATGTCATTGGTGACATGCATGGAAAGCTGAGGCTCAACTCCTCCTTGAGTTTACTGAGAGTATTATAGAGTCATGCGTTTGCAATGTATTTGTAATGAAATGTACTTCTTAAAGCCTCAACTTTTAGAAGGCCGTCCATTCCTGACCTTTGTAGGAAACATGCCGTCCTCTCTGTACCCTAAGCCCACAGAGTCCTCTGGAATCCAGTGGCCCTGCTCCCCTTCTCTCCAGTGGTGCCCCAGTGGTAACTGTGTTCCCCTCTCTACACCACTTCCAGGGCTGCCTCCCACCTCCAGGAGGAAAATGACCCTGCTAGGCCCCCAGGGAGGGGGCTCTGCTTACTGTTCCTTCCAGCCTCCCTTAAAACCATTAGCCAACTCCCCCCTCCCCCAATGTGTGTGTATAGCACAATCTGTCCTAAGACATGCCAGAAATTTTTTGTTTGTTGGATTTTTGTTTTGTTTTTACAAGCGACTTCTGTTTTCTGTCATAAAACACAACCAGCCCCTAAAAGATGCAGCACAAAGACCTGTTTAGCTGCTTGGGATGGGGAAAGAAAAATTAAAGGAAAAACAAACAAACAAACAAACTGATAAATAACTG
Source organism: Neotoma lepida (assembly GCA_001675575.1). Lineage (NCBI taxonomy): Eukaryota > Metazoa > Chordata > Mammalia > Rodentia > Cricetidae > Neotoma > Neotoma lepida. The sequence continues at coordinate 15,578 of LZPO01009006.1, read as the reverse complement.
AAAACTCCTTTTCCTTATTCCATCGAAATAACAAAGCAAGCAAAACACAGTCGTAAAATTCCATGACATGGTGCTCTGGTTGCAAGGATTGTACGGAAAGAAGGGACAGGGAATTTTCTCCTGGAAAGTGCATCTTCTGTCATGAAATTAAAACAACTGGAAATAACTATGATTTTCCAGATGTCTGCTGTGATCTCTACATTCATAATGACTGGACATGTATCTTATTTAAACCATGGCAAACCCCGTAATACAAGTGTACTGTGAGGAACTTGCAGTTTGGACAAGCCAGGATTCTACAACTAGTGAGAGAATGGGATTGAAACATACTCTCTTAGTATTCTATTTGTTATATTAAATATTAATGTAACACGTATTATACAATATTTATATTGTATAATATATATGTGTGTATATATATGTATATATATATAAAACACATGTAATATATGATTATATTTCTAGTTTGATCCAGGCTAGCAGATGACACCTGGCATTTGAATCCCAATCATTCAGAAAAGATAAATGACTTTTAAAGATAAATCCAAAGTTCTGCTCCAGTTCAAAATAAGAATAGAGCCCTAAGAGACCTTGACAAATAACATGTATGCAAAAGGTTTTAAAGTTTGACTACACATTCAAGAAGAGACATATTTCACCGGAAATGTAATTTGAATGCAGGCTTTGTGAATGAGTAGATTGTCAAGAGTAGATGGAAATAGTTCTGTTCTCAAAGAAAAGTTTGAGATTATTTTCACCTACTTTTGGTGCATGGTTTAAAATAGGTGTAGAGAAAGTACAAGTTAATAAGGAGTGAATGCAGACTGTGAATCTGTTCCAAATCATTTAATTGGTTTAGGAACATTGGATGGAAGTCTTTTAAAGGTTTTCCATCATGAAAAATATAAAATCCAAACTCCTTACGGTGTTCTGCAAGTGATCTAGATTCTGGGTAGCACTCTTATCTTTTCTCTCAACTCTGCTGATGGACCATAGCTCCAAGTGTGTTCACTGAGATATTCTTCAAGAAGCCAAGCACTCCCCTTCTTGGGACCTATGTACCTGCCGTGTGTATTGGGTAAGCAGTGTTCTGATTAGGTCACATTACCTCCGAGTTCTTCCTTGATCACCTTACCTGAAATAGCACTCATATTACTCATTATGCCTTTATATACCTCCGTATGTGTATGTCTATGNGTTCATGTACATATACACAGAGAATGGCACTAGCCAACACATGATGTGTATACTCATCAACTATTAACCATTGAAATTACAGTTGTCTACAGTGTAGACAGTGTAGAATCCCATAAAGATAGGCTCATTGTATCCCTTGCTGTCATCCCAGTCTCCAGAAATGTGCCTTACATTCAGTTGGATCATGATAAATATAGATCGAATGGATAAATCGTTTACCATTGAACTTAGGGAAAATACAGTAGTGATNATTGCTATATTAAAATATTTGAGTTGTTATTGCATGAGGTGTGCAGCTGGGCATCATTTAAAAGACAGGTTACTGATGCTCATATTTGGGTTTGAGGTGAAGTGGATATACATGTTCAAGCAGTTACTGCCTTTTTGGGGTATAATTTGAAGGGACTCACTATTGGTCTACATAGACTTAAAAGATGACCTAATCATGTATCTTTTGTTTAATGATTGGAAGGAAAAGGAATACAACCTCATGTGTGTGTGTTCTTTGATAATTTTGTATAATATGTTTAGGTCNTATTCACTCCTCACCCAAATCTTCCAAGATCCAAGCCTCCTTCCTTACCCATCTAACTTTGTGTTCTCTCTCTCTCTCTCTCTCTCTCTCTCTCTCTCTCTCTCTCTCTCTCTCTCTCTCTCTGTAGGTGTGTCTGTGCTTGTCTTTCTCANACATCAAATCTGATATCTGCTGTTCCTATATGCTTGAATGCTTTGCCTTCTACTGGACCATGGTTGACGTACAAATGGCTACACTCTTAGAGAAAACGGATTCTCTTTTTCTCAATAGCTGCCAATAGCTCCTCGGCTAGTGGTAGCATTCCAGTAGCTCTTCTATTAGGGGCAGACTTGGTGCTTGACCTCCCCTCACATGCTGAGATTTGGTCTGACTTCAGCTCGCAAGGTGTTTGTGCATGCTGTCACAACTGCTATGGGTTCATATGCACAGCTGTCCTGGTGTGTCCCGAAGACANTGTTTTCACATAGTTATTTACTGCCTTTGGCTTTTACACTCCTTCCTTTCCCTCTTCTGCAGTAATCCCTGAGGTTTAGAGTAGGGGATACGAGCTAGGTATCTCATTTAGGGTTGAGCNTTCCATAATCTTATTCTCTACNTGTTGACCAATTGGGGTCTCTTTGTTAATCACCATCTACTGAAAATGAAGTTTTCCTTGTGAGGCCTGAGAGATGCGTTAACCTGTGGGTATAAAGATAAGTCATTAGCAGACAGTTTAACAATATGTCCATTTACCAGAAGAATAGTAGCAGGTTCTTCTCTAGGGCCTACAATCTGTCTAACCACAGATTCTTGGTCTACTGATGGTGCCGTGTGTGAGTGTCTCTACAGAGCTAGTTGTTCTGAAACTTACTATGTAGACATGATGGCCTCAAATTCAAGAGGCTTGCTTTCTTCTGCTTCCTGAGTGCTGGGNTTAAAGTGTGCACCACCAGTCCAGAACTGAAAAAAAGCTTACCTGGCTGAGGATCCAGGCAAGCTGCTGAGTCTGAACCATGAGTGCCCTAGAGAGCATCAGTTTTCAACACTGATGTCACAGAAGCAAACCAAATAAACAGGTACTCCCTTTTTCTTCTTGTGATGCCATTTACTCTCTGGTAGCTGAATCCAATTTGATTTATAAGCAGCATGAATATATTGAAGTATGAGTGGTGTGCCAATCAACTATACTGTGTGTGCTGTTGTAAGTGAAAACAGGAAATAAACTGTAGGAGCCGGGTTGCGGTGTTTTTGTTTTGTTTACAANTTTGCATTCTTTTGGCGACTGAGTGATTATAACAAAGCCACAGCGATTGGTCAACCAGAGACTAGGAGTCAGCCAGATGTTTGCAGGTGTTTATTCTNCCATTCCGGTGGTCTTCCAGGAAACTGGGCAACAAACAGCATTTTACAGGCAATGCTACGGAAGTATACACAAAGAAGGTTCTGGATTAAGTAAAAACTTTGACCTCGTGCAAGGAAGTGTAAATATACCAGTAGTTTTGATAAAGTAAGTAGTTCTTAAAAAAATAAAAAAAAATTTCATAAAATCCTAACTATTTATGTTAGAAGTATTTATCATCCTTACCCAAATTAACTGGTATATAAATAACAGTTCTCTTTCTGAGAGTGCTCTGGTCCAGATGAAAAACACAGAAGCCCTGTGATTTACCAGGGAATCCATTGGGAAATTTTGAAGTGATGTTTTACTTTTAGGATATTAAGATGTAGTTTCAATATTTATTTCCTTAGAAACCTATTATAGGGCTGGTGAGGTGGCTCAGCATAGAAGGGTGCTTGCTATTATGTCTTATAACCTTAGTTCCACCTGGGACCCACATGGTGGAAGGAGAGAACAGGCTCCACAAAGTTGTCCTCTGAGCTTCACATGAGTGCGCGCACACACACACACACTCTAATTTTTACAAAAAAATAGAAACCTTATAAAACTGGACAGTCAATATAAGGAATTTACTGTCCCTTACATAAACATCCAAATGTCTAAGTGACATGGGAATCCTGGGNCAAGATTGAGAAAGACAGAGCTTTTCTCACTGTAGGGAGCTAGGTCCCAGAAAACTCAAGAGCTACCAAAGCCAACCCTAGCCAGTGCCTTTGAGGTTCTTGTCTCACAAATGTGAAGAGTGAAATTCTCAGACCACAGAGGATAAGCGTTAGGGAAAAGTTTATTATAGATCATTAGGTAGAAGCATAGGAGGGAGAGANAAGAGCTCCTGTGCTCAGAAGTCCCAGGAAACAGGGAACCATGGAGATGCAAGTTTNAGAGACTTTTAAAGGATTTAGGGGAGAGACTGGGGTGAGGTATTGGAAAGAGGGTGAGTGGGTGAGGCCATGTGAAATAGCCAGGTGTCCCTGAGCCATCTCTCAATTTCAGTCCTGTAGTGACATATGGCCTCTAGGCAGTTCTCAGCCAGATAACAAAGAAACAGGAAACAGACCTGTCTTCTGGCATTCCTGGCCTCCACCAAGGACACTGGGGTCTCTGTCTTACTTGATAAGCTTCTAGCTCCTGTTCTCATCACAAAGGAAAAAATCATGTAAAATATCCTGTTTATTGCTACGTGATTTATTGTACACATGTACCCATGTATTACAACACTGCATTTATGTTCCATAAATATGCACAGTTATCATGCATTTAAAAAAGGATTAAAAAAAGCCCACACAAATATTTGAATATATCATTGACATGAAAATAAATAACCAGAAATTGACTCAGTTACACATGGCAACAGAAAGAGGAGAGCAATTAGTGTGTAGTTTAATGAAAAAGATTAATGGCAAAGGGGCTGATCTGCTGCTGAAGAGATGGGTGGGCATCACAGTTTCTGAAATGAAGGTGTAAACAATGCCATCCCAGGCCCCCAGGCTGCCATCTTGTCTAAACTGCGTTGAGTGGCGTTTTCTCTCTAATGATGTAATAAGGACCATCTGCAACAATGATCACGTGTCTATAAAAATAACCCACCAGCAAGTAAGAATTACCAGATCAATAGTTGAAGTCCTTTTTCAGTCACTTATTGTCCGCATGCAGAATTTAAACTGTTCGTTGAAAATAGGGAGGAGAAAGTAACCAGAAACCATAAGACAATGCCTTTGCTTCACTTCAATGTTTTCTTCCTGTTGAACTTCCAGGTTAGCCTTTGTAAAGTCTCTTTATTGCTATTGAATGTTGAAGTCTGAGCAACTTATATTTATGGGGTTTAATCTGCTGAGACATCCACAGACTGTGTGAGACCCAAGACAATTCTTCACTTAGAGAGACTTATATTTCAAAATATCCCTTGCTTTTCCCATAGAATTCCAATGCTCCATGAATTCTGAAACTGTGTTTTATGGGACAATACTACTACTTCTGATTTTCTTAGCAAGAGACGATGAGTAAGGGTGAATGTCAGGGAGAATTGGATTCGATGTTCTTGTCCTAGGCAGCTTATTCTGTATCATATCAATATACAAATGAAGAATAAAACAGCTGCCTGATGGTTTAATATGTTTTCCAAGAAGACTGACAGGGTGGATTTGTTAATTTGAGTCCAGAGGGGCAGAGCATAACTTCCATATCACAGAAGGCAGAGTACCATAGTCTTGTCCCTTGCATGAAAGGAATCAATTCTTGCTTCTCTACGTTCCCTGGGAAGGATTCCTGTAATATTTTTTATGGTAGTTTAACCTCATATTTAACCAAGATGAACAGAAGTGACTTTGTAAGTAATATTAAAATTAATAGTTGCGATTACTCAAGAATTTGCATAGTATTAGAAACCATGGTAAAGTAGTAGTAGACCTTTCACAGTAAGGGAACTGANGCAAATTAATATGATCCAATTCATTAATACAATCTACCTTCGGATGAGCTCCTTATATCAAACCATTCACAGCATAATTGTCTTATAAGAATGGTTCCACAAACTCCTGTTAAAGTTTAGGTGAATTTTCTATAGAGTGACTCATTTACTTGGAGATAGCAAGTAAATTGTATGGAAAAATCCTACCTTGGAATATGCATAAAGTTTTGTGTTTGTCTTCTATTGTCTCAGCATATCTGTTGTGAAACTCAGACTTCTTGGCAAAAATATAAATCTCATTATAAAAGTCCGTTGAACTAAATATGACAGCTCTGTTTCTTATTATGTGCATGTGCAGTGTAAAGATATTAGCCATAAAATTTGGTGAATGTCCTCTGGGGGATTTAAAATTTTACTATGCTGCAAATAACTTGCAGAATAGAATTTGTTTATGGGTTTTCATGTGTATAGGAAATAATAAATACAACTGACAGTCATGTACATGGTGAATTAAACTGAAGCTATGTGATATATATACAAGGTGTCATTTTTTTGCCTTTGAAATAAACTTGAATTAAATGTGACAAAGTCAATATTTCAAAGTGCAAATTTTAGATAAACATTTAAGTCTTTTAGAAAATGTTTGGTTGGTGTTGATCACCATTAATACTTTTTGTCTACATAAGTATTTCTTTGACTATTTCATTTATATAAAGTCTTAAGGACTATTTTGTGGGCATTCAAGAGAACTGTGGCAAAAATTAAAGATACTAGATTTAAAGGATCAAGAAAGGAAACTTTCAGAATGTATATGGGAAAAAAAGCAAAAATATTGGCTTTCTGTTTATTAAATACACAATTTTTTTTTTTTTTTGGTTTTGGTTTTGGTTTTTTGAGACAGGGTTTCTCTGTGTAGCTTTGGCGCCTCTCCTGGAACTCACTTGGTAGCCCAGGCTGGCCTTGAACTCACAGAGATCCGTCTGCCTCTGCCTCCCGAGTGCTGGGATTAAAGGCGTGTGCCACCACCACCCAGATCACATTAAATTTTAATGGTTTGTTATGACCTGTTTTGGAGTCTCGTTTGGATAATATTGGTATATACTGATCTATGAAAGTCATAGGGTCCTGCTCAAGGAAAAAGTCCATTAAAAATTGAAATTCTAGCTCATATACATGCCATCAAAATGTATCAAAGACCCATAGTTACAAAACTGTATACTTTCATGATATGACATCTTTCCTATAATAATAGCATTTTTTTCTTAAGATTTTATTTTTCTAATGTCCCAGGAAATTATTATTGGCACTGTTTCCATTTGATTAACCAATTCAGACTGAGACTGATGGAGTCTAATGGCAGTCTCACAGCACAAGAGACCTACCAGTCATTGAGCGGGCCATCTCCAAACCCAGTTTCTCTCTTAGGAGTCTAAAATCTTTTTACTGGGAGAAATGACTCAGTCCAGAAGACAGAATAATCAGCGTTTATGCCTATGCTGTGTTAAGATAAATAATCTGAAGTTTTATCCAGAAAGTGGGCAGGAAGCACGTTAAACGTGAAGCAACGCCTCCAGGTTAATCGAAACAGCCACAGGCTGGAGTTTCCTCCGTGCATGCGCTGTTTGCAGCCCAAGCTGACTTATCTTGGAAAACTATGATTGATCACAAATTATAACTTAAGAAAATTTCTTTTTTAATTAAACAAAACTGCGCTGTTTAAAATTTAAAATTACTTAGATAATTCATTATTCTGCTTTGTTTTGTTTTTCAAGGACGTGTAGCAAGCCCTACATTTTCCTCTTGGTTCAGGAATTTTGGAAAAGCCTTGTTCATTAATTCACTGTGTGTTTAGTAAGGGAACACTGGATGGTGTCAAAGGTTGTATCTGACAGGATATACCAGATAAACAGTTTCTGTCACTTCAGGCTAGGATTCCTCTCAATGAGAATGAAGTTCTTCCAGAATGTTGAATGAAATATTTTNATGAAACCTTACTTTATAAATTGCCTAACTGTTAAGTTATTCTAAGACTAAAACATCTACAAAGTAGAAATTAGACTTAGGTTTACTTTTGATGTTCAGTTATTAACACTGGAATACTAAAACTTGAGACAGAAATATTCTATAACAAATCCATCAGTTTTTTCAAGTTAGCAACTTGTTTATTATAGACCTTAGCTTAGCTTAATCTTTTCCTGAATGTTTGTGTTTACTGATCATCTAGCTCTTTAGAAGTAAAGGTAGCCTAATCCTTGTGAAATCCAGCCTCTAAGAATTAAATTAATTCAGAAAACAATGTAATTCTGAATTGGGGGCAAAAAGAAAAGTACAAGTGTAATCAAATGATTGATACAATATGCAGGAATTTGAAGATTTAGCTCCAATTGACAATATAGAGATAAACTATTAGTAATTTAGTTGGTTAAGTTTACTGACCTAAAGAGTAGTTTATCTAGTTTTACAAAGGTTAAATATTTAAAAGAAACTGTTTGAAAAAATTTCATGTTTCTTCCAAGCAGCGTAATAAGATAGCCAGTATACTTTAAGGTTTAATTATTTACCTATAAATAATTTATCTTGGGCTGAGAATGCAGATCCACTGGTCAAGTGCTCACACAGCCAGCATGAAGCCTTGACTTTGGTTCTCAGCAACACAAAAACTAGTGTGGTGTGCACAGCTGGTACAGGGAGGTTCAGAAGTTCAAGGTCATTCTCAGCTACATACCAAGTTCAAAGACAGTATGTGATGCCTGAGATACTGTCTCATAAACAAACAAACAAAATGCATATCTTGGGCTGCCAACAAGATGGCCCAGTGAGTAAAGGCACGTGCCTTCAAGACTTTAAGATGACCTGGCTTTGAGTTCTAGAACCCACAGGGTAGAAGAAGAGAATTGCTTACCACAAATTGTTCTCTGGCCTCTACATGTAACACACACACACACACACACACACACACACACACACACACACAATGTGCACACACCAATTTTTTTAAAAAAGTATTTTATCTAGTAATATTGGAGAGAAATAAACAGATATCTTTACACAGTATGACAAAGCAATGCAAATTTGTCTTTACTTTTTAGTTTACTCATTTTATTTTTATAATGTTAGTGGTCAAAATCAAGGCCTCATACATGCCACACAAGTACTCTATACTGACAGGCCCAACCTCAAGTCTTTAAANTTTTTTTTTTATTTGCCTTTGGGGAAAGAAAATTAAGAGGGCCTACTACATTTTCATTATTTTAAATTTTGCTTTAAAAATTTCCTAAGACTCTGTTATCCATGGCCAAGTAGTGGATTTAGTGATGCTTATTGTTAAGATTCTGTACCTGGTATAAGCAAGAAATTAAATTCTTTTCAGTTTTACAGCAAAGAATGAGTGTGGGAAATAGTACTTCTAGTTAGTTTAAATTATTTTAGCTTTTATATTTAAAGTTTATATAAATGGATGATTTGCTCTTTCAGCTGTAATGAACTAATTCTAGACTTACACATTCAATGTTGGCAAGGCCAAGCTAGCACTTAGAAGGCAGAGGTTCCAGGATGGCTAGTAGATCCTGACACCTTGGGATATACGGTGGGAACCTGTGTTAAATAATAATAACAAAACCCACGAAACTAACACCCGGTGAATGGGGCCACTTTCCTAAGAAGCTCAGCTCCACAACCGGNTGTTCATTTTTGGGGGGTGGGGTGGGGTGGGAATCATGGCTTCTTTATGGGCAGCAGGGGCTGCAGGACTGAGCCCAGGTGCCAGGTCACTGGTGCAGGTAGTCAGCCTGGATGTTGGTGGAGATCTCCTCCTCCCTCTTGTCCCCATTCCTGAGCACCTTCTTGTTGTACAGCAACTCCTCATGTGTCTTGGTGGAGAATCAAAATTGGGGCCCTCCATGATGGCGTCAACAGGGCAGGCCTTCTACCAGAAACCGCAGTAGGTACACTTGGTCATGTCCATGTCATAGCGTGTAGTTCGGTGACTGTCATCGGCCCTTGGCTCAGCCTCGACGGTGATAGCTTGTGCAGGACAGATGGCTTCACAGAGCTTACAGGCAACGCAGCATTCCTCTCAAGATGGGTAGCGATGCAATGCATGTTCCCCATGGAAGCGTGGAGTCAAAGGGCCCTTCTTAAATGAGTAGTTGATGGTGGCAGGGTTCCGAAAGAGGTAGCTCAGGGTCATGCCCAGTCCTCGGATGAGTTCTGTCCACATCAGAGTCCGAACTGCATGGTCAGTCATGGACTTCATGTCCATCTCAAGCTCCTGCACATTCACACTCTTGTAGGTGGCTGCCACTGCATTGCTGTGGAGACTTCAGTCATTGAGATGTGCCATGAGCATGGCCTAGGCCATGGCCTGTGGCAGCGTGAATGAGGTCAGATGGTACATCTTGAGCCTCTCTGNTTCATTCCCTGGCCCAGGTGTGGGTCAGCCGGGAGGCCCAATTGGATGTTCTTACTCGGGCAGAGTGGAGAAACTTTGATGGCTAACTACTTCATGTTGAGTTAGGATCTCAGGTGACCTCTTGGGTGAAAGGATGACTGAGGTCTAGTGCCCTAGAACTAACAATGAGCTGAAGCAGGTTCATCCTAAGAAATTATGATTATAAAAAATCTGAGAAAATTGAAAAGAAGCACAAGGCATTTAATTCNCAACTTGAACAAAATTCAACATCCTTTAAAGAATGCAAACACACAAACTCACACAATATCTAAATGAAAGAAAATGTGCCATAGTCATAACCAAATCAGTAGAAATCAACTCTAAGGTGATATACCTAGTCACATCAAGTTTAAGCTGTTNAAAACCACAGATAAAGAAAATTATTGAACACAGTCAGAGGAAAAGATATACTACCGTCAGTAAAACGATGATTCCAGTGATGGCTGCCTCTCTCACATGATGAAAAACAGAGGACAAATGAACAGAATCTTCAAAATAATGAATTAAGTCAAGCCAGCATTTCAATATCAAAATATGGTTAGAATAAATACATTTTATATGAATGAAAATGGAGATCTTCAAAGTAACAAAATAAGAACTGTAATATAGGCACGAGTAAAACCTTGAGAATTTTCGAGGTGGAAGGTTGGCTCAGTGGTTAAGGGAACATAACACTCTTGCAGGGAATACAGTTCCAGCACCTCTGTCAGGCTGTTCACAACATCTTGTAACTCCAGCTCCAGGGGATCCTGGCCTCCATGGCACCTTTACCTTTACTCAACACACACGCACACTCACACACACTCACTCACTCTCTCAGAGGGAGAGACGGGGAAAGAGAGTTAAAAACAATAAATTACAAATTTTAGTATATTAAGTAAATATACCAGCATCACAAGAATGTCTACATATAATCTGTAGATACATTATACCAGAAGATAAAGCCAGAAGGTGAAATATTGAGTGATTGCCTTATGAGAAAGAAAATGAGGCTAACTATGAACACTGGCTACTCAATATTGTACTGGTAATCCAAGCCAGAAAACCTAAAAGAAATAAAAGGCATAACTATTAAAAAGGAAGTAAAACATTTTAATTTTGGATAATGTAAGTATGTACTAAGTTTCTGAAGATGGTTCATAAAATCAGTAAGAGGAAGAATAAAAGTTGTATTGTAAAAATTATAAAGAAGAGTGAAAATGAAGACTTGAACAATTGAATGGGCATGTCAACTTTAAGACTTAGAGCCCAACCCCCATAAGATGGCAATCTTCCTTGAGTTCACTTATAGAATCAATATCAAAATTGAAATATTCAAAGGCTTCAAAGAGATGTAAATTGATAAACTGCTCTTAATTAGTCTGTGGGAATGTGAGCAATTTAGAATATCAAAATAGTCTTGAAAAAGTTAGAAGATTTTTCTTATCTATTTTCAGAATTTAGAATAAAGTCACAATAATCAAGAGAGCAGAAAAAAAAATAGACAGATGCAGCAACAAAGTGGCATGGAGTCCTGAAATAACTTGATAGAATTTTAATGGTTCAGGAGGAAAGGAACTTGCATGTATCAAAGATGATCTTCTCAATAAATGATGTTGAAGCAGCTCGACAAACATACAAAGAAGGAAATGCACTTCCACCACTACTTCCTACTGTATGTGTATGTTACTTAGAGATAGATTATAGTACTAAATGAAATGCTCAGAAAATCACACCTCTTGAATAAAAACACAAAATTGNCCTCATGATTCAGAATGAAATAACAATTGAAAAATAGGTAATTGGGCTTCACCAAAATGAAAAATTTCTGGTCATAAATTACCATTAAAAAATGAAAAGTAGGAGGTTGGGGAGATGGCTTCATTGGTAAAGTATTTGCTGCACATGCACGGGGCATTGACTTTGATCTCCAGTGCCTTTGTAACAAGCCAGGAGCAGCACTCACCTGCAATGCCACACTAGGGAGACAGAGACAAGAGGATGCAGAAGGTAGCTGGCCAGACAGTATGGCAGAAAGGTCAACTCCTAGGTCAGTGAGAGATCCTTTCCAAAAACAGGTAAGGAGCAATTGAGGAAAACACTAGATGTTCACCTCTGGCCTTCACACACCGGCACACACATGTACACACATACCCAGGAATATGCACACACACATACACCACACAAAGAAATAAAATGAAAAGTAAAATTAAAGTGTATGTTGATTCTATAAGCATGTCCAATAATATAGAAATAAAATGGAACTGTTACTTCAATAGCTCTATGATTGACAAAAAATATGAGAAAGTGTTCAATATTCAATGGCGGGGCAGTACAATTTCTAGTTACATAGATTAGAATAGCAAACTTTAACTGGAATGACAACACCAACTTTAGTCCCATGACTATCCCTCTTGCTGATTACTAGCAGGACCGTGACATAGTTTGACGGTTTTGGAACAGTGTTTGGCATCCCCCACCCCATTAAATATGCACCTATTAGAAGTTCATTAGACTCAGGCATCATTCAAGAGATACAAAAAGCCNGTGCTTACAAAAAGATTTCAACTAGAATGTGAATCACAGATTAATCCATCCCAGCTTCCAGTTTGACATGGGTACAGACCTATTAATAGGTTTATACAGTGTGAATGTGTTTGGTGTATTCACGAAATGGAGTACCAAGAAAGAATGAATAGGCTTGAGTGTATGAATGGGACTGCTTCTCCACAACATTGCTGAGGAGAGGCAAATTCTGTCTTGATTGGTATTTCTCTATCATGATTGTATTAATTTGTTCAAATTCATCAAATTGTATGCTTAACATCTGTGTATTCTAAGAAGACAGAGGCATGGACAGGCCTCATTTTGTCCAAAACCATCTGTCGTTTAATGCTATTTCATTGAATATTGCTTTAAATACTTCTGGGGTAATTTTCAGATCTGGACCTTCTTCAAGTCATTCATATCTCCAAGTCACTTGTCTCATTAAGAAAAAGCTCTATGGGCTGGAGAGATAGCTCAGCCATTTAAGGCTAGGCTCACAACCAAAAACATAAGAAAAAGCTCTATTAAAAAGTATCACTCCATGAATTTCAATAATATATTCCTCAGTTGTGGTTGATACATTGTGCATCCTAATAAAGCTTTCCTGGGGTCAGAGAACAGAACAGCCACTAGATTAGACATAGAGGCCAGAAAATGGTGGCACACACACCTTTAATCCTATTGCTTGGGAGGCAGGGATCCATCTGGATCTCTGAGTTCAAGGCCACACTGGAAACAGCCAGGCATGGTGATACACACTTTTAATCCCAAGAAGTGATGTCAGGAAACAGAAAGGTATAAGGCGTGAGGACCAGGAACTAGAGGCTTTTAAGCAGTTCAGCTGAGATCCATTCAGGTGAGGACTCAGAAACCGGCAATCTGAGGAAACAAGATCAGCTGAGAAGTTGGCGAGGTGAGGTTGGCTGTGGCTTGCTCTGTCTCTCTGATCTTTCAGCATTCATTCCAATACCTGGCTCTGAGTTTTTTTATTAACAAGGCCATTTAAGATTCGTGTTTCACTCAGTTCTCTTTACAATCCTAAAAGCAACATACTTTGGCATAGCTAAAGATGCCAGCATGTACTTTATGTGTGTGTGTTAAGTGTGGGTGTCCTTTAGCACCTGAAAGTGCCCCACAGCACAGCAAAGCAAACATTCAGTTTGCATATGTGTGAGCCTGTGAGCCAAGTGAGCCTGCCTGTATGTCTGTAGGTAGTTGAAGTTTGGAGTGTTTTGTTATTCTGTTTGATGTGAATCGTATGAACAATAGCTTCTGTTGTTTTTCTACTCTTGAGTTATCTTTGCCTAGATAGTCCAATACAATCACACTCTGAGGTGAAGAATATAATCAATTGTTTAAAAGATATTGTCAAAATATATTTTACATTGATTTATATACCTTTTGTTAAAGCTTTTTTAAATTGAGATTGGGTGAAATGATAAAACACAACCACAATGAGAAGATAGATGGATTATATTGTTTCTTGCTTGCTTTAATGTGCTATGTGAGTGTGGCAGGAAGCTCCCCCTGACACTGTGATTTGACAGAAGTTTCTCTAGGGTAATAATAGGTCCAAAAGGATGCTTCAGAAAGATATAAAAGACTCAAAGAGGCTCCAAGTCTTAAAATACCCCCCAAAGTGTTAAAGCATTATTTAATGAAATAGCATTAAAAGACAGATGATTTTGAGTAAAATTAAGTCCGTCTATGCTTCTGTCTTTTTTGTTTAATTTATTGTATTTTATGAAGGCATAAATTTTTATTTGAAAACTTCAAAGTGCCCAAGACTTTATCTAGTGGCCCTGGGTGAGTTTTTACCATACCTGGGTGGTTTGTCAATGAAATCTATTTTACATTTATTTTTATTAATATATATTTGATGGGGGTCAGGTGTCAACTCAATCAGGCCTTATCGAGTCCCATGCTGCTGCTGGGTGTATACAGTGTTTACTTCCAAATGTAAGTTTCTCTAGAGTGATGGAGGAATGCTTTTCTTTATTGAGTTTTACTTTTAAACAGACTTTTGTTCTTAAGAATATTTATACACACATATAAATAAACAATAAACATTTAAAATAGATGTTATAGGGTTTGGCTCACACTTAGTCTATTGCACAAATGAGGTAATGGCGACTTTTGAGATTATTTTGAACTGTACTTACTGATTTTTTATATAGTATTAATAAAACAATGCATTTGCAGTTTTTAATTTATGGTATGGCATTTTTTTGAACTCTTGGTGGATACTACCTACAATTAAATTATTTGTTCATTTTTCGGATGTTTTAATCTTTTATATATTTCCACTTCACCAACTTGTTAATTAAATTGCTTTGTTTGGAGAAATTAAGTCATGCGGCTCATGCTTAGATACATATTTATATGGTCATAATTTCATTTCATATTTAAGAAAGAAGAAAGCCAATACTTCATTATGCCAAATCAAAACATATTGAAAACATACCCATGGTGGTATTGATTATATGCCTGTTTTTCAAAGTTCTAAACTAGGGCTGTTTAACTTCAAGTTCATCTCCCACTCTAGTTTTATATTTAAATTGAAAAATGTTTGTAACTCCTTCCCCTAAATTGTTTCTGACAGAAAATTCCTTCCTTAGTCCCTTGCCATTGATGTGATTTTCAAGTGTTGCAAATTTCCTTTATCTGTTGCTTTCCCCCTGAACAAAATAAAAGCTATAACTGGCATTCTAGAAGGAAAAAATGGGTTGGTGGAAACTGGACAGAATCCAAGCCTCAGACAGAGAGAGATGGAAAAATAGAACCATGTCTCCCATGAGCCATAAACAATGTGGCTTAGTATGTAGCTCAAAAATAGTGTCTATAGAATGTGTTCTTGACAGTGCAAGCCGCTCTCCTCTCATGACTTCAGTGTGAACACTTTATGCTCAATAGGTGGTCAGTCAACATGAATTAAGTTATTTAGTTATTTGCCATTAAGTCCTTTGCAAGTTGACGTGCAGAGTGGAGGAGGAGCCAGCTTTGCCCAGCTAAGCTTTTTCACACATGCATTGGAAATCGGAGGGATTCTGTCCCTTCAGTCACCCTGTTTGTTTGTTCCATCCAC
>LZPO01009005.1:13630-24788 GCA_001675575.1 Neotoma lepida | reverse complement strand
TTNCNNCNNTTCAATCCTGGGAAGTAGAGGCAGCGTTGGTGAGTGGTGGCTTGCTCCTAATTCCTCTGATCTCTGTCAGATTTTCACCCTTATTTCTTGTTCCGCGTGTTTATTAATAAGACTGGTTAGAAGTTCTTCTTACAATATCTCCATCAATAAATNACAATTCNGTCTTTAACCACTACCCTAGTGGCTAGGTTTCCATTCATTCAATTTAAATAAAATAAAATAAAACAAAAACCATTACATCAAAGTTGGACAAGCCAACAGAAGGAAAAGAGCCCAAGAGAAGGAATAAAAATCGGAGATGCACTATTTTCACACTCAAGAATCTCAGAAAAACACTGAACTGGAGACCCTAATAAAAACACAGAGGACCCCGTGCAGACCCACACAGGCCTGCTGCATACTGCTTCAGTCTCTGTGTGCTCATATGAACTTTGCCCATGTTGATTTACAGGGTCCTGTTTTCTTGGTTATATCTCCAGCCCAGCAACCCTACCACAGCAGGCCATGAATATTTCAACATAGCTGAAGCACAAGTAAAAGACCTTAAAGTAGCCGTTATGAATATGATAGAGGTCCTTAAAGAGGAAGCAAATAAATCCCTGGAAGAAATCTATGAAAATACAATCAAACAGTGGGAGGAAATGAATAAAACCATTCAAGACCTAAAATTGGAAATAGAATAAGGAATTTTGAAAAAAGAGCGAAAAGAGTTGAAAGTTGTATAGATGAAAGAAAATGACTCCAAATACAGTCTTCTGTGCTATAACTTGAAATAAGGCAACTAAAATATAAATATGTGAATGATTATAATATAAAATCCCCTTGTTTGTATGTGTACATATATGCATATGTATACAAAATACTCTCAATTATAGAGCAGTTAGGAGCAAAATACTCATGTAAATAATTAATTCAATTATTAATTAATGGCTCCTCACCCGTATTGCATCTTGACTCCTTCTAATTAAATACCTTCTAGGTACTTTAAGCATGCCTCAAACAGGATGTATTTTATTTCTGTCAATCCTCTCTTGTGCTCTTTTATTTCCGATAAAAACTAATTATAATCCTATGAGCCACTTTGCCTTTATTGTTCATCCTGGCTTCTTCACAGAGGGAGTCCTAGAGCACAAATTTACCAGGTCCTCAAGCAAGGTCTTTTCAAAGCTCTCATTTTTAATTGAAGACATTTCACAAATCTTAATACAACCCCTGCTGTTTGTTTAACTGCCCTGTACTTATATGGTAAACTCATAAACTGAAGCGGTACAACTCAAGGAAGAAGTCATCCCCTTTATCTCATACACGAGATTGCATTTTTCCCACCCCCACCCCCCACCTCTTGTGTAGCCAAGAACTCTGTGTTCTGGGTTTTGACACTAAGCTTCTGCCCATCCACAGACACTCTCAGACTTTCACTCCTTTGTGGTTGGCACTTGATACACACTGAACTTCTCTATTCCATGCACAGAATATGAGAAACCTAAATATCCCCCTCAGATGATGTATCTCACCATTTCTAGCTGCTAAAGGTCCTCTGCTTCTAGCATGACATTGGTAATGGCACTGAGCCAAATGTCAGGCTTTCCAGTGACAGATGGTTGGGGACTACACCTTCTAAGTAGACCAGGAACATGGTATTCCCAGGAAATGCTATACTGAGCTAAAAGTCATGATGCCCCTAACTCTCTCGATCAGTTCTGAATTGGGACAAATTAAATCTGTTGTCTAACTATATGCTTTAACCCCTCCACTGGAGAGGGAAGGAACTAGAATCTTCCTTTTTTTTTCTTCTTCCAAAGCAAATGTATCTTTCCCCAACTCACTTGTCAGATGGAGTAAAGGTGGATAAAACGCCTCAGCTATAATAGAAGATCTAAAAATATTGTCCTCATTACACTGAATTTACAGAGCTTTCTACTTTGCTTCCAGTCCTCTCTGCTGCTCACCACCTCTGGGCAGAATTAATTGCTGTCATCTCCCACAGCACCTCATTCTTTTTTTAAAATCATTTAACACATTGCAATTACCNTTAGCTGCATGTTTGCCTTTCCCACTAGCCTGGGACATCCTCAAGGACAGGCATTGAAGCTTACTCATCTCTTTATTTCCCTGAAACTTACCCCAGGGCCTGTCACAAAGTAGGCACCCAGGGGCAATCTCTGTTTAAGTCATGAGACAGGCTGATTGAGATGAGGCTTCTTACAAAGGCGCAACAGGTATATTGTGAGAAAGCAAACCTGAAGTAGCCCACAGAGCTCTGAACGTGGCTCTCAATTCCGTAAGCAGCATCAATTTTATTTCAGAGACTGGATTTTTTTTTTTTTTGAGGATGTCCAGTGAGTGTAAGTATCATTTTATAACAAAGATATCACCAATTTCTGTATTCACTTTTTGGGGACCACGCATCTCAGAATCTGAGGAAGGAAAAGCACAATCAGCTCCCTCATCCTTTCATTAAAGTTTACTATTAATACTTAATTATCAGTCTGTACCACCTGGATATCTGTAACCTGTAAGAAAATAGATCGTAGAATTTCCTTCGCTCAGTGGCAATTTTAAACATATTTTGTGATAAATGACTGGTGCTCTAGAGTAACTTTATCATAATANGGAGGATACAGATCTTTCAAGGAAGAAACAGGAAGAACACAGCTAGCTCTACAATGGAAAGTGCAGTGTGTAACTGCCATCGAAGTAATAGCATGTTCTGACACTAGACTTATCTTGGAATATGTGTAAGGAATTTTCTAGCCCATGTTGATATTACTAATTCTGGAGGAAGTATGGCAGTTGGCTGCCTCTTTCTTAATTTATTTAAATTTTTTTTTCATTTTACATACCAACTCCAGTTCCCTTTCCCTTCCNTTCTCCCTCCCCAACCACTTCCCTCCCATCCCACCCCCCATCCACTCCTCAGAGGGGGTAAGGTCTTCCTTGGGGAGTCAACAAAGTCTGGCATACCAAGTCCCTCTTCACTGCAGGTTGAGCAAGGTATCTCACCATAGGGAATAGGCTCCAAAAAGCCAGTTCATGTACCCAGGATAAGTCCTGGTCCCACTGCCAGGGGCCCCACAAACAGATCAAGCCACACAGCTATCACCCATATTCAAAAGGCCTAGTTTGGCTGCATACAGGTTCCCAAGCTGTCAGTCCAGAGTCTGTGAGCTCCCACTAGCTCAGGTCAGCTGTGTCTATGGTTTTCCCCACCATGATCTTAACCCTTCTTGCTCATATGATCCCTCCTCCCTCTCTTCAACTGAACTTCAGGAGCTCAGTCCAGTGCTTGGCTATGGATCACTGCATCTGCTTCTATCAGTTANCAGATGTAGGTTCTATGATGACAATTAGGGTAGTCATTAATCTGATTACAGGGGAAGACCAGTTCAGGTACCCTCTCCACTATTACTAGGAGTCTTAGCTTGGGTCATCCTTGTGGATTCCTGGAAATTCCTCTAGCACCAGGTTTCTCCCTAACCCTGTAATGGCTCCCTCTATCAAGATATCTCTTCCATTGCTCTCCCTCTCCATCCCTCCCCCAACTCAGGCAATCTAGATCCCTCATGTTCTCATCCTCCATCCCCTCAATTCTATCTCTCCCTCCTAGTTTACCCAGGAGATTTTGACTATTTCCTCTTCCTGGGGAGATCCACATATATTCTTCTTAGGGTNNTCNTTTTTACCTAGCTTCTCTGGAATTGTGGATTGTAGCCTGGCTATCCTTTGCTTTGTGTCTAATACCCACTTATGAGTGAGTACATATCATGTTTGTCTTTCTGAGTCTGGATTACTTCAATTAAGGATGATTTTTTTCTAGTTCCATTCATTCATCTACAAATTTCATGATATCATTGTTTTTTACAGCTTAATAATACTCCATTGTGTAAATGTACCACATTTTCTTTATTTATTCTTCGATTGAGGGACATCTAGGTTGTTTCCAGGTTCTAGCTATTGCAAATAATGTCACTATGAACGTAGTTGAGAAAGTGTCCTTGTGGTATGATTAGGCATCTTTTGAGTAAATGCCCAAGAGTGGTGTCATTGGGTCTTGAGGTAGGTTGATTACCAATTTTCTGATAAACCACCATATTGATTTCCAAAGTGACTGTGCAAGTATGCACTCCAATCAGCAGTGGAGGAGTGTTCCCCTTACTCTACATCCTCTCAAACATAAACTGTCATCAGTGTTTTTGATCTTAGCCATTCTGACAGGTTTAGATGGTATCTCAGTGTCATTTTGATTTGCATTTCCTTGATGGCTAAGGATGTTAAGCAATTCCTTAAATGTCTTTTGGCCATTTGAGATTCTTCTGTTGAGAATTCTCTGTTTAGATCTGTACACCATTTTTTAATTGGATTTTTTTTGGGGGGATATTTTGATGTCTAGTTTCTTGAGTTCTTTATATATTTTGGATATCAGCCCTCTGTCAGATGTGGGGTTGGTGAAGATCTTTTTCCATTCAGTAGGCTGTCATTTTGTTTTATTGGTCATGTCCTTTGCCTTACAGAAGCTTTTCAGTTTCAGAAGGTCNCGTTTATTAATTGTTGCTCTCAGTGTCTGTGCTACTGGTATTATATTTAGGAAGTGGTCTCCTGTGCCAATGCGTTCAAGAGTACTTCCTACTTTCTCTTCTATCAGGTTCAGTGTAACTGGATTTATGTTGAGGTATTTGATCCATTTGGACTTGAGTTTTGTGCNTGGCGATAGATAAGGATCTATTTGCACTCTTCTCAATATCAACATCCAGTTACGGGTGGCTGCCTCTTAAAGGACATGACATCTAGGTGGAAAAACAGAGAAAAGATGTCTTCCTACCAACTCTGCAAAGAAACCTTCTAGAACAGAAGGGCAGGTCTTGCAAAGGCTCTGGGCCACAAACTTTACATCTGTTGCTTTATACTCAATGTTTAAAGAGATTCATGTCTGCTCTTATATTTAGATTTACTTTGGCTGCCAAGGCTCTTGTCCAAAACTGCTGAGTATATTTGCCTCTACCATTTGCCATTTCCAGTACTTTGCCTTCTGTTTGTTTATTGCTGCTAGTGGATTTCATTGCCTTTAGTGGATTTTTGAGGATGAGAGTTGACTAAAATCGTAAGCACCTTTGGGTTTAAGTTCTAATTGGCTTAATTTTTTAATTATTTATTTTATTATTTAAGGTTATAATATAATTACACCATTTCCTCTTTGCTTTCTTCTCTCCAAAGCCTCCATAAACCCCTTCTAGATTTCTTTCAAATTCATGGATTCNTCTTTCATTAACAACTGGTTTTACAGAACTATATACATACACACATACATATACACACACATCACTGAGTGTCTGTATATATGTATTCCTAAATACATAAATGCAACCTGCTCAGTCTGTATAGTGTTACTTGTATTTATGTTTCAGCACTGCCCATTTGGTATTGGATAATCAATTGGTGTGTTCCTCCCTGGGGAAGACTATTTCTCCTGTTCCCAGCATCCTGTAGTGTCCTATAGTTCTTTGTATAGGATTGATGCCTCTTGCCCTTTCCCCACCTATGCACTAGCATGTCCTCTACTGCTGCTCATGTTTAGTCAGTCATGTTGGTGAGACTTTATGGTAGCTTCTGACATTAGCAGGAGACATAGTTTCCCAGCAAATTCTCTATTACTCTGGCTCTTACAATCTTTTCTCCACATCTTCCTAAATGATCCTGGGCCCTAGGTATAGGAGTTGTGTTATAGATGTATCCACTGGGACTGAATTCCACAACTCTCCATTTTAATTTGGGTGTTGGACTCTGAGCAGGAACTGATCTGCAAACCTCCTTCATAAGGACTAACTTTCATGGTACCAGAAGGTACCATGCAAGCTTCCAAAGGAGGGAAGCAGCCACCAGTTACACCCAAGATGATGCCTATAAACTACAACAAGGACCACCATGGCACAATAACCCTAAGGGTGCAGTACTGGCATGCATACATTGGTGGTAACCAGCAGCTCTCTAAATAGACTTAAAACTCTCTCTCTCAAGAAGAAGGAGATCATAGCTCTAAAGAAGCTAGCTAGCAAGAAGGACTCTGGATCACTCTGGGAAGGGGAAATAGATGAGATCTCTGGACTAAACTGGAGGTAAAGGGGGGCAATAGAGGGAAGGGGATGGGAGATGAGAACATGAGGGAACAGGATGGTCAAGCTGGGGGAAGGATAGAGTGGGAGAGCAATGAAAAAGATATCTTGATAGAGGGAGGCTTTATGGGGTTAGGGAGAAACCTCATGCTAGGGAAATTCCCAGGAATCNACAAGGATGACCCCAGCTTAGACTACTAGCAATAGTGGAGAGAGTGCCTGAACTGGCCTATACTGGTTATCAGATTGGTGAAAACCCTAATTGTCATCATAGGGCCTTCATCCAGTTAGTGATGGAAGCAGATGCGAGATCCACAGCCAAGCACCAGGAGTCTAGTCGAAGAGAAGGAAGAGGAATTATATGAGCAAGGGGCATCAAGATCATGATGGGGAAATCTACCAAGACAACTGAACCAAGTTCATGAAAACTCATGAAATTTAGATCCACAGCTATGGAGCCTGCATTGGACCAGAATAGGTGCTCTGCATACGGGAGACAGTTGCACAGCTTTGTCTGTTTGAGGGGCCCATGGCAGTGGGACCAGGATCTATCCCTGGCACATGAGCTGATTTTGGGGGGACCTATGATGGGATGCCTTGCTCAGCCTTGATGCAGGCTTGGTCCTGCCTCAGCTGAATACACCAGGCTTTGCTGACTCCCCATGAGCCTTACCCTTTCAGAGGAGGGGATGGGGGTATCAGGGAGGGTAAGACTCGGGGGGAGCAGGAGAAGGGATGAGAGGGGAACTGTGGTTGGTATGTAAAATGAATAAAAAGTTTCTTAAATAGAATTAAACAAAAGAAGAAGAAAGAGATCATGTCTGGTGCTGGAAATCTAGCCAACAAACCAGGGCTTCTGAAGTCATGGATCATGGATGAGAACATATAACACCACTTACTAAGCCAGCACAATCCNTAACTACATTCTAAATATTTGTCCTTAGATCCACAAATAAATGTAGTCCTCAGTCTTCATAAAGGAAACTCCTCTTCGCATACAAAGACCATTACAGAAAATTACTATCTTTAAATGAAAAATAGATAACTAAGNACAGCAATCCAGAGCTTTTTGATTGATGAATCATGTTGTTTTGGTGAAAACTCATACCAGAAAGACTGCTTTTCCAAAAAGCCTCATTAAACAAAAAAATCCNTCAAAAACCCTCAGAAATAAGAGGATATGAGTCAGTATTCTTCTGATGGGCATTTAAGTACAAACCTCATCCATATGAGCTTCTGCTTTATTGCATTTGTCAAACATACATTTCCAAAGAAGTATGGAAAAAANCATCATATTCTCATTATCTACTGCAATAAGCTGTGTTTCAACTTGTCATATACATAAGCAAATATCTGTTAACAGTTGATATGATTGAAAGAAAGTTTATGGTACTAATAAGTTCTACCTACATAGTCTGTCTAGTATTCCAACAAAAGCAAAATTACATTTGATTTTAGGAAGCTTCTCTATTTTCCTCTGAAGAACAAATAGGATAAAATATAACACATTGGAAGCAATATGAAAATATATATCCTGAAATATTTCAGGATCCCAAGTTGAACATCATTGAGCATCCTTTCATTTCCAAGTATAAGTCTGCAAATCTTAGTATGACTGAGATATCACCATAATATCAAATCTTATTGAAACTTCTTTTAACTGCACCATTTAAATTTCCAAGCACCAACTTCTGCAAGTTTTTGTCTTTTGCCATTATACTGACAACTTTTGCAAGTTTTCTGCCTTTTGTCATTGTGCTGACACTGCTGTGGAAGACTGCCTCCAGAAATAAGGTTTTCAGGTTAGATAAGCTGTCTAATTTTGTTTTCCCTCCTAAACAAACCTATAAGGGCAACGCAATAAAGGCTCATTAGTAAGTACTACAAGACCAAGCCTATGAATGCAGTAAGAAGGCAAGCAATAACTCGGTTCTTGCAGAAGACAAAGGAAAGCCTAAATTAAGTTCTTGGACTCAACTTCACCTTCCACACACTCAGGTGTTTTCTACAAATAAAAGAGGCAATTTTAGGGGCTGGAGAGATTGCTCAACAGTTAAGAACTCCTGCTATTCTTCCAGGGGACCCAAGTTTGTTCCCAGAACCCAAGCCAGGNGGCTCACAACTGCCCATGACTTGGCTCTAGCTTATCTAATACACTCTTCTGGTTTCTGGGGGCACTTTCAATTACATGTGCACATACCAACACAAAGACAAATACAAATATATATAAATAAAAATTAATAAATTGTTCAAAGGAGAGAGAATCTTGAAATAACATGACATTGTCAGTATTCCTACCAATACTTATCCAAGGGCATATCTTATAGAGGCGAAGACAACACTGATCTAATGCTTATCATCCACGTCTCCATTCTCCTTGCCAAAGATAATTATTATCATGGACTTAGTGACTAAGTTTCTCTTGTCACTGTGTATATTCAAATGTACAAACTTTAGAATTAAAATGACTAAGACATGTGTTTAGTGTTACTTTAGAAGTTCACATGAACTACCAAACATATCTACAAGTAGTTATTTCTTAATCAACATTAAATCTTGATTAAAAAATAGTATTATTCATCTATTTNATTTATCTAAATGGCTATGGAGTATTAATTATGTAAACATACTGTGCTTTAAATGTATTTCCCAATAAATAATTATTTCTATTTATCTTTTAAAGATTAGGATATTTCATTCACCTTAAATACAAATACAGTTCAAGATTATTTCAATTAGCTCTTCCATACATCATTTATCATGATTGCAATCGGATTTTCTTGTTCCTCTTTAATTTTCCCACAAAATAAAACCATTGTCACTTTTTATCTTGACATGATATTTGTCAAATCTTTGTTTAAAGATTCATGTATTTTTATCATATGCTTGTAAATGTTTTGCCTGCTTGTATGTATGTACAATGCATGCATATCTAGTCCTCTCNGAGGGTAGATGAAGGTCCTGGATCCCTTTGAACTGGAGTTCCAGACATTATGAGCCTCCATGTGAGTGCTGGGAACAGAACCTAGGGTGTCTGCAAGAGCACTCAGTGCTCTCAACTGCAAGCCATCTCTACAGCCCCATCACTGTTCATTCTATGACTTTATTATGGAATTCCGTTAGGAGTGCTGAGTTCTGATGTTTCAGTTCTGTGGTCAAAGGGCTCCTGGCTTTGTGTTAAGGGCATACAGACAGTAACAAGCAGTCAAAGAAAACCTCCTGATTTTGGTTTGATTGATCAACAAACATAAGCAAAATCTGAATATAATTCAAAGAGACATTTCAGAAATTTCTATTTATTCTCATTTTAATTGGGTCATGTCTAAAGAAATTTTCTCAGAGACATACATTTAATTTTCAATCCTTTTATTTTATCTTCCATATAACTATGTAATCATTCCATTTATTTATATAGCTGGTGAAATTAAAAATGATAATGCCAAGCATTTACCTTTTTATAAGGTTATTTAAACTGGAATCCACTCCAATCTATACCAGAAGTTTTGCAATTTATAACTAAGTGTCATAAACCTTTTCAGATATTTTATAATGACAGAGCTCAGAACCAGATGTGAGGTCTAAAGGAACATAGAAAGAAAAGAACTCTTACTGATGATTAATTGATACCTATCATAATTTTGACAATGGCCAATTAGCAAATCCTAATAAAGTTTGCAGAGGGCTCATGAAAGTTAATCATGCTTGAATTCTTGCCATGGAGTCACCTCACTTTAAGCAATATATGTTCCTAAAAATCACATGTCAGTTGAACATTTATAAGTAACAGCATAAGTTTTCAANGACCTGAATTATCAAGTAAGACATATCTTATCTCTGTTTCTGATGAATTTGCTATTGACAATTGTTTTTATTACTGTGACTTTGTTGAACAATTACTCCTNCTGTGCCATAGGATGATTATCATTTAAACAAATCTTCAAATTCTCTCAAAAAGCAAATTACATGCTGGTGAGATGAATCAGCAGTAAAGACCTTTGCTGTGTAATTGATCCTCAGAAGCCATATAAATGGAAAAGGAAGGAAGGACTCCAAAAGTTGTCCTCTGACCTCTGACCTACAGTACACATGTGCTATAGCACACAGCACACACACACAAATTCACATACATTTTCATACATGCACAAATAATAAAGAAACATTTAAAAACTAAAAGAAAGGAGAGTNATTATTGTATGTATCAGGAACAGAAATGCTAAAATACTCTATAAGGAATTTCTCTATAAAATGTGAGATGAAGAAAGCAGAAAGAATAAAGACAAATTCTTTCATTATCATTATGCTTAACTTTACAGTGCTACTACAGGTAAGAATTCTTGTTCCTGTTTAACAAATTCAGATAAAGAACATCAAAGAAGGAAAGTGGTGGCAGTGAGAATTGAATCCATGTCTCAGACTCCTGAACCATCAACCTCTCTACTCTGCAACAGGCTTTAACTAGATCCAAACCTGGAAGCTAATTCCCAGGACTTGAGGAAGAGATTTCTGCATAAACTTGGGTGTCCTAGCTTANGAAAATCCATAAAAAGAAATGGAGCTGGGCGGTGGTGGTGTATGCTTTTAATCCCAGACTTGGGAGGCAGAGGCAGGCAGATCTCTGTGAGCTCAAGGCCAGCCTACACAGCAAGTTCTGGACAGCCAGAGCTACATAGAGAAACCCTGTCTGGAAAAACAAAGAAACAAACAAAAAATAAAAAATAAAAAGAAAGAAAGAAAAAAAAGTAATGGAGTAGTCTAGATACATAGATTTAAACAAGTAACAAATTACCCAATAGATAAGAATTGAGTTGCGTGCTTTTTCTATTCTCTATANTCATTTCCTCAGAACTCAGCTGAGTTGCTTTACTGTATGAAATATTGCCATCATTTCAATTGTTGAAGTAAAGATGACTGTGATGACTATGTNAGGNGTGAACTGGGGAAGCATTGCCGGTTCAGTGCATCAGAGAATCACATGCACCTTATGATCTTCTAGCCCAGTTTCTCTTTATTCCTTGTAAACTAGAGTAAAGGAAGTGTCAAGT